>PVKM010009602.1:0-36511 GCA_004027735.1 Carollia perspicillata
CCCCAGAGCTGCCAGAAAGGACTGCAGTCCTGCTGATGTTAGCTCAGTGAGACCCCTGTGAGACAGCAGACCTACAGAGCTGTATGAAAATACATTTGCATTATTTCAGCCACTGAGGTTGTGGTAATTTGCTACAGCAGCAATTAAAAACTGATACAGCTTCTTACTGTGTTTTTCCTAACAATTCTCTTGGCTCTCCAAAGTGTTCTTCACAGGACAGCCAGCATGACCTTTTACAAAAATTCTATCAAGGTGACTTCCCTGTTTAAATTTCTTTCCATTATACTGACTGTGAAATCCAAGCTCTTTTTCCGAGGCCCAGAGCCCCGCATGATCTGGCCCCTGCCAATCTCTCCAGTTCGTTCTGAAGTCACTCCTTGTCCACCTCGCTGGCCTTTCCGTTCTCTCAGCTTGTCAGGAAGTTTCACACCCTGGGGTTTTCACAGAGGCTGGCTGGCATTTTGCTAGGAATGAGCTCCTCTGCTCTTCACAGGCAGTCCCTTTCTCATTCTTCTAACATCATCTTAAATGATAGTAATTATATCAATATCTTGTAAATTGTATTCATGTTCTTTAAGATACTATAATATCTTGGTATTTTATGATATTAGAGAGACCTTTTCTCACTATCTTATCTAAATATGCTCTTCTTGTCATTATTTTACATTAAAGAACTTATCTTCTTTGTAGCACTGTTATCAACTTGGAATCATACATATGTGTATTTGCTGCTTATGTAGTGTCCGTCTCCCCAACTAAGACCCTAGGCTCTGGAGACAGGTAGGACGTTATCCTTGTTCTATCTGCAGCACCCCATGTACTGGCTTGGCGCATCGCAGATGCTCCATAAATAGTTTTTTTGAGTGAATGAGTGCATACTTCTCCCATGGGATGTTCATGAACATTTTGCCAAGGAAATGATTTTCTGGAGAAAAAAGTTTTGGAAGTTCGAAATGAAAGTTAAACAGAGTTCTTTACTACAGGACTTTTCTGAGATTTAATTTGGTAACATATATTTTTTTGAAATTTAATTTAATTTTAATTGTTGTTCAAGTACAGTTTTCTGCCTTTTACCCCCATCCCAACCCACTACTCCAACCCCTCCCCGCCTCCCTCTCATTTCCTCCCCACCTTGTTATTGTCCATGTGTCCTTTATACTTGTTCCTGCAAACCCTTCCCCTTCCCCCCTGAAATTCCCTCCCCTCATAATTCGGTAACATATTATACAGAACTAAGGCTTCATCAGTCTGTAAATAGGACCATTGTTTGTAGCTTTTCTCGTGCTCATTTTACCTGGAACAACTTCAACTACTTCTTTTCCTTTCCCTTCTCCTCCTCCTCTTTCTCCTCCTTTCCCTTTTTCTTCTTTTATAAAAAATCCTCACCTGAAGACATCTTTTCACTGCTCTTTAGACAGAGAGAAACATTAATTGGTTGCCTTCTGTATGTGCCTGGACCGGGGATCGATCATCCCTGTCCTGACCGGGAATTGAACCCACAACCCTTCGGTTGTGGGATGACACTCCAACCAATTGAGCCACACTGGCCAGGGCCGGAGCTTCCTTTTTGAGGATAGTATCTCTTGGGTCTAGTGTTCTGAGATATGTAATTTGGTGAATACCAGTGTAGTTCAAGGCCCTCAATTTTTAAATAAGGCGATCATGACCCAGGAAGATTCATTGACTTATCTAGGGTTATACTGTGAGTTTTTAGAACCATCAGGTCTTTTGTGAAAGTCTACACACTTGAGAATGTCTATGGCATCTTAAATGATTAGCTAAACCAATAGGGAAAGTTATGTTTACAGTGACATTATAGATGAGAGTTTAGAGCAGACTATATCAAGGAATTTGGACTTCTTTGGAAATTGCCATTTTTGATAAAGATACCACAACAGAGACAAAGTAATGCAGACCCTATAATTTAAAAATGCTACCACCTCCTCTCCCCTTCATCCATGCCCAGATCAAACCAAAAATTCATATAATTTAGTTTGTTCCAGCTGCCTGGGATAGAAAGGAATCAGGCAAGAGCATAAAGGCAAGTCTGGGTTTTATTTACTTACCTGATTGCTATGTTTTTGTGGAATTTTTGTGTGGGAATTGAGAGTATCTGAGAGTAGGATCCATATGTTTATTCTCAACATAGGGAATCAGTTGAGCGTATGGTTAAGTATCTGGCTTTGGAATCTTATAGATGTGGGTTAGAGACGTTCCTCCATCCCTTACCACCTGTGTGACATTTAGCACTTGATACCAAACCTCTCCAAGCCCCCTTTTTTCTCATGTGCAAACAGGAATACAAGCACACCTTGGAGATATTGCGGGTTCAGTTCCAGGCCACTGTAATAAAGCAAGTATCTCACTAAGGCAACTTGTACAGTTTCTGCTGGTGGAGGGTCTTGCCTTTAACACCTTTGAAGTGCAGTAAAGTGAATCACAATGAAAGGAGATGTGCCTGTAATATGAATCCCATGCCACAGGGTTGCAGAGATGAGACGATGCATGCAAAGAGCTCAGCACATGGCCTGACGCCAGCAGACACTTGTGTTCGTCATAGTTTTTGGGGAGAAAGGAGTTTAGGTGTGCCATTGATGAGTGTTTGAGAGATTGGCGATAGGTTTCAAGTTTGCTCAGTGATACCACTGATGACTTAGGATCTCCTTGCTGACTTTGCAAATTATTCCTCTGCCTGGGTTTTAAAAAATATCAAATAAGAAATAAAGAGAGTCCACATATAATAATTTTACTACAGGTCACTTCTTGATCACTTAGGATTTTGCCTGTAGATCTGAAGTAAGATTGTCTAACCTGATGCAGCATAAATGCACACTGACCATGTTTTAATGACAAGCAGCATAGTTAACATGGTGAATTACTAAGGTTCAGGGGGCAAACTCAAGGCCCGTGGGCTGAATCCCACCCTCCACCTTGTGTTTTCTGGCCCGGCACCTTGTTTCCACCTGGCGGCAGTGCCGAGCTCTGGCTTAACTATTAAGGAGTAGTTACATTTATACAGTCCTAAAATTACATTCGGCTCTTTGAAGGCAGCTATGAGAATGATGTGGCCCCCGGCGAAAATGAGTTTGACACCCCTGTCCTAAGGGGTTTACATGGTAATCTTGGCAAAATAGCTATTAGTTTGCTCTTTCAAGGCTTGTTTTTCAGCTTTGTTAGCTCCAGGTTCTAGCAGGGCTAGATTAGTCTTCTTCCTAAGGCTTGGCCTTTCCAGGGTCTGCTGAATGCTCAGGCTGCTTAGCGAGGACTCTACTTGGGCAGGTTGAAACGGGGACATTTCCAAGTCCCACGTTGTTCAGCCCATAGTTCTTCTGTAGTTCTTTCCCTGGCTTTTTCTGAGCATCTATTTATTACCTAGGATCTAGCCAAAGACCCAAGGGGTCCCCTGTACAGATTCCTGGACTCCTATTTACTCCTTGATAGCACTTTCTCAACATGAAATTACGTTTTGCACAAACAAATTCCACAGCCTCTCTTTCTCCAGCACCATGCCCCTTGAGTTCTAGCTGCCTCAGTGGCCCTGAATTCTGATGTTTCCCTAGCACCCTACACTGAGATCTGTAAAGTACTTCCAGGCTTACTTTTCCCCCTTCTCTCAGGGATCAGATTTTGCCTGTTGTCCAACATCTGGAAACAGTTATTTCATGTGTCTCGTCAATTTTTATAGTTGTTTAAGAGGAAAGTTTCTCTGTTGTGGCCAGAAGGGGAAGTCCTTTCCCACTTTTAGTCCTCATTACTTTCCCATAGGGCCCCTACCTTGAAGAATCCCCCTCTCAGTACTGGGGTGGTGAGGGATTTACTCTCACACCACACACTCTTGCCAAGTTTCTCTTATGACTGAGGGTCTGAGCAGGACAGATGGTGGGTACAGATCAGAGACTCATCAGATCAGTCTCTCATCAGAGAACAGAAGAAAATGAACTCATCAGTAACTGCAACAGTACTTGTAGCTTTGTGCTTGATATATTTAAGATCCTAGACCATACAGGTGCTAGGTGGGTATGAGACTTGTCAGGGAGAACACTTCACAAATTACATAAATACCTAACATATACCTGAAATAATATAACATTGATTATCAACTGTCATTTAAAAAATAGAAGTTAAAAAAAGATTCTGGACCACACAAATGATAGCACGATGGGTTCATTTCTGAATTCGTTTCTAATCTACCTTTACACAACGATTTTAAACAACATATTTGTTGATTGCTTTGATTATAATTGAAGTAATTGGAATCTATACTCATTTCCATGTTTTTAAGCTAGAAGACCTCAATGTATCAGAAAAGGATGTGGTTTTCCTATGAGCAAAGAATCCTTCCAGGCACAGGTCATGCAGAAACCATATTTTCTTTAGTCATCATAAGCACATTGATTATGATGAAATAAACTAATAATCTATTTCTATGTCAATTTCTTCAATATAATGAGTTGAGAAGTCATCGTGTATTGGTATCTTCTATAAAGAAATACTGGAAAGAGTGAGCTCTTTCTTCCCGTAATATGATTAGGTGAAGAAAAATGAAATAAATATGGTTTAAGGGATTCAGAGGCTTTCAGTCATCTTTTTGCTTAATATACATGTAAAATAAAATAAAAAAATTGAAAAAACTTCAAAAAAGTTGTTTTTAAAAATTTTTATTTATTTACTTTTAGAGAGAAGGGAAGGGAGGGAGAAAGAGAGGGGGAGAAACATTAATTTGTGGCTGCCTCTCATGTGCCCCCTACTGGGGACCCAGCCCGTAACCCAGGCATGTGCCCTGATGCCCTGACTGGGAATTGAGCCAGATACCTTTTGGTTCACATGCTAGCACTCAATCCACTGAGCCACACCAATGAGGGCTAGTTTGTTTTTTTTCTTGGTAGGTGGTAGGGGTCCACTGGTGAGAATATGTTTATTAGTAAGTTTTTGCTACAAAGGATGTTTGCTGGCATCAATGAAGAATGCTTATATTTCCTTATAAATGATATTGCCTGTATCATAAGGGGGGCACAAAAGGAAAATCCTCAAATTTAAATTTTTACATTTATTGAAGCTTCATGTTTCAAGTATCTAATGCCTATTAATTCAGATGCCCTAATTTTTTCTTCTCCATTATCATTTTGACTTGCATGGCTTTGGAAAGGCATTTGAAAGAACATAAAAAACATCTTTGTTTTATGACTGGTCTGTGGATTACTGACGCTAGCCTTCTTTAGGGCCTTGAACTTTGAGAATTTCGTATCCATTTGTAACTTCAAATTATCTTTAAAAACCAAACTTTTTTGATATTTCCTTTTCATTTTTTTGAGAGTATAACTGTGTTATGCTAATTGTCTATATAATAATTTAGCGTGGTCATCTTATAAAGACAGTGGAGTTGTTTATATTGTCCTGCTTTTACAGAGGAGAAGTCAGAGGTATGGAGAATGTTGTGGTTTGCCCAGTGTCCCTCATGGACAACTAAATGTCACAGTGCTGGTACTGTTCTGTATCTTGATGCTGATGGTAGATACGCAAGCCTACGTGGGTCATGAAATTCCATAGAACTAAATACGCACACAGCCATGCACACACACACACACACGTAAAACTGGTGAAATTGTCATCACAGAGTGGAGTGCATCAGTGTTAATTTCCTTCTTGTGACCTAGTACCACGGTTTTGTTCCCAATTAGGGGAAACTGTTTGAGGGGTACTGGGATGACTCTGAATTTTTTTTTTACAACTGTGTGTGGATCTGCAATTATCTCAAAATAAAATGTTTTTTAAAAAAGATATGGGACTAAAGACTAAGTCCTGTAGAATGAGTGTCGGTTGAATTGGGGAGGAGACTCGAATGCGATTCCAAACTTGTCCTCAGTGTAGGCTAATTCCTTATCTGAGTGTCATTTGCTTTCTTTGTAAAATGTTAGGGCAGCTCTCAGGCCCTTCCAGCTCAGAAATTTTATGTTATTGGATTTCCTTTGGTGTTTCTCCCAGAGCACAGTGCCTCCTTTAGCTTTTTTTCTGGATATACCTAGATTATATTTGATTTGAATTCCTCCACTTCTGCTTGTGCCCTAATGACATAGTATTTTGCCTTTAAGTACTTTTTCTAAAGAGATTTTTTTTACAAAAGAACCGAGTCACTTAGAATACATCAACTCTGTAATTTTGAAACAGTGTGCTTAACTTTCTCTTTGTTCTTTTAATATTTTATTATCGTTATATGGTGCTTTTATTTAAATTTATCTACACTTATAGTGTAGACTGAAGTATAGAAAAAGCCATTGCTGCCTTCGCTGGTGTAGCTCAGTGGATTGAGCGCGGGCCTGCAAATCAGAGGATCGTGGTTCGATTCCCAGTCAGGGCACATGCCTGGGTTGCAGGCCGGTTCCCAGCAGGGGACGCACAAGAAGCAACCATACATTGGTATTTCTCTCCCTCTCTCCTTCCCTTCCCCTCTAAAGATAAATAAATAAAATCTAAAAAAAAAGTTACTATATTTTCAAATAAGGTACCCTTCAAGTTACCAAATACTCACCATTGTGTTGCTTTATTACTAGTCACATGTGTGATCTTGGGTCTCAAACTAGCCTTATTGTAACATAATGAGGGAGGGTTACCAATAACTTAGGTCTTCACAAAGGTATGGTGATAGAACAGAAAACTAAATAATAGTTATTCCCATGATTGTTTTACACTGCTGAATGTAAGGACATTAAAGTTGAAGCTTTGCAAGATAAAATATGTGTTTCAAAATATGTGTTTTAAAAATAATTTTAGTATAGAATTTCAAAATAGTGGAAAAATGCAAAGAATATTGGACCTTTCAACTGGTTATGAAATGCATACCAAAGTTTGGACTTTTGGGAGCCCACTTCTGGACTTTTCCATGACTGATAAGTCTGTAATTTGCTATTAAAATGTTGTGATTTTAGTTTCAGACAGTTGAGCTATAAATTGCTGAGCTCTGGGATAAAAGGCCAATTATATTAGAACAAATGTCTATTGTTTTATTCCGAGAGGGGGAGAATTCACCCTACTACTTACTTATAGTGATTATTTCAAATTTTCCTCCAGAAGAAAAAGCCCATGCCACATTTGTGGCAATGGCTAAGTGACCGCAGGAATGAAGAATTCAGGGATGATTTAGTGCAGATCATCACGTAGGCTTCCTGGCATGTGCGTTTTAAACAGTACTGTGTTGTCTCCAGGTTTGCCAAAGTGTAATCTGTGAGCAATTGAGGCAAAATCAAAATCAAAATCAGAATCCTAGGAGAGTAATATTATTTTGGAATTGTCAAGCAAAAGACCATGGTTTGGGTTGTGACGTCTGGAACCAAAATGTCACATGTGGCATACATCATTTGAAGTTTATTGTTTTAACCTTAGACCTCCTTGTTGGAAATGTGTGCTGTTCAGTGCCTTGCATCCCAGGATAAGCATTTCTGTTCCATCGTACGTGATTCTGTGCCAGCTGCATGGTGAGCATGGTGAAACCATAGCTTAGATGGCTGGAAGGCCTCCTCCATGGTTTCACTCTTTTGCTGGAACTGCCAAACTAATAGATTTGTGGGGGCTCAAAAATTAAGGCATGGCACCAGGTAATTGAAACCATTCCCTACACATCCGGAAAAAAACCCAATCCAGTCAGTTACACTCTTAGCTGAAAAAGGAATCATTCCATGCTATTGCCTGGCATTGCAGGGAAGTGGTGTCATTTTATGTTTACAGAAGTATTTAGCATTTTCACGGACAGATTCAAAAGCTTGTGGTTACAAAGTGTGAAATTCTCATTAAAATTTCTCATGAAATCAATGGAATACATATCTAGTGATTGTTCCAAGGCCTTTTTTCATTCCATTTGTACGTTAGAGCAACAGTCCTGCTGATCCATTCTATTCTCTGTAACAAACCAACCTATCCTACTTTCCCATTCACTGGTTGACTTGTCCTAGCCAGGAAAAGTTCAATTATTTGTCATTCAAGGTAAGTTCACCCTCAGTGCTGTGGCCTCCTTCACGCTGGCATGAGGCAAATGGTCCTCTGGGATCAACATGCAGTGCACGTGGGCTGGCCATGGCACAAGCAGAAGAAAGAGGGGTGATGACAGGGAGTGCGTATTTTCCCTTTTACATCTAAACACAGATTTATAGATTGAGAAGTTGATGTTATTCCGTGTCCAGAATTTGGACCTTCTACCTGTAGGCCAACATTTACTGTCAGAAATGAGTTTATATGTCTTCCAAAGTTGCATGTTACTTTCAGTGATAATAATAATGCAGCATTCTATTGTTTTGGAGGTGCTTTTATTATCATGTTTATTCTTACAGTATTAGCTTATGGGGCACATGGGCGGGGATTATTTTCTTTGAAAATGAGGATCCTGAAGCTCGGAGATGTTAATGGTTTACTCAAGGTCACACAGAATAGGGCTAGCTCTCAAAAAGGTTTTCTGATGCCAAGTCCTGTGTTCTTTTCATTAGCATCTGGTACTTCTTATGTTTCTTATGTCTTCTTCTCACCAAAGAAAATTTTATTTTGGACAAGTTTTCAAACGCGTCTTGATGGCACACGTTCAAATGCTGTTCATGCGGAGCTGACAGTGTGGAAATGTGCAGCTTCTCAACAGGGACAGTCTTTGTTAGCTTGGAATCCTGGGACTGACAAAGAAAAGTGAGAAATGGGCCCTGGTCAGGTGGCTCAGTTGGTTGGACAGGTGTCCTGTACATCTAAGTGTCACCAGTTCGATTCCTAGTCATGGCACATACCTGGGTTGTAGGCTTGACCTTTGATCAGGGCATGTAAGGGAGGCAAACAGTTTGTTTCTCTCTCGCATTGTTGTTTCTCTCTGTCTCTGCCTCTGTCTCTCCCCGCCGCCCACTTTCTGTCTCTCTAAGATCCAAATGGAGTAGCCAAAGAACTGTACACATGATCCATTGACATGAACAATGGTGTGGGGATTGCCTAAAGGGGTGGGGGGGTGCTGGGTGGAGAGGGGCTAAAGGGAAAAAAATGGGACAACTGTAATAGCATAATCAATAAAATTTAATTTAAAAAGGTAATGTGAAAAAAATAAAATCAATGAATGTGTCCTCAGGTAAGAATTAAAAAAAACCATAAAGTGTAAAATGGCTTTATTCTTTTTTACTTGTCTAAGTATAGCAGTTTCCGAGTTCTTCTGTTATAGTACATATTTCTGTCTACAATACAGGTACTTATTTGCACATACGTCTCTAAATTTCAAATATAAACTCCCATTACCCACTTACCATTGTATTTATGTTTGCATACCATGTCCACTACACCATGTTCAATGTCTTGCATGAAATAAATGCTCAATGAATGTTTATTGAACGTTAATGCCATGGCATCAGAGATGACATAACAGAGTTTGAAGAGTCCAAACGTACTTCTGTGCACCATCTATATCAGTGCTGTCCAATATAACTTTCTGCAATGATGGAGACACTGCGTATTTGGGCTGCGCACCATAATGGCCCCTGGTGACTAGTGTGACTGGGGAATGGAATTTTCAGTTATTTTTAATTTAAAGTGATTTAAATGTAGACAGCTGTGTGTGGCTGGTGGTTACCATATTCGAGAGCACAGCTCTAAATTCACATATACTTGTACCTTGTCAGATCCCTGAAATCTAGTTGTATTTAGTCCCTTCCCTATGCTGATGGTTCTCACCATGTTTTTGATGAGGTCGCACAGCCAGCCTTGGGCGAGATGATGAAGAGCTGGGTAGAGACTTTATCTGCACACAAGGTAGGAGGCCCTCCCTGCTCCTTGAGTCCCTGAGGAGGAGCTGGTATACGTCCTTGGGTGTGTTTTTGGAAAGCACGAGTGACTTGGCTCTTGTAGTTAGTTGAGAAGGATTCGGAGGGGTTCCACAAGGGGACACAGTGGGGACTTCTCACTTCTCTGGGCTCAGGGATATTTTAGTCTGGGCCGCAGGAAAGAAAAGGTCTACCAGTTTCCTAGTAAAAGCAAATCTGCAGTCAAAAGAAAGAGGAGGGCAGGCAGCTAACATTTGTTAAACAGATTTGCTCACACACTGTCTGGGTGGTGTTGCACTTGAGGGAAGAATCTTTAGATTCTGTCTTTCTCCGTAACAAAGAAGGCTGCATAAATCACCCCTAACCATTAAGTTATGCGTTTCTTCGGACTGTAACACTTCTAAATTCCTACTCTGAAATTGTCAGCTTGGAGTCAATAAAAAATATTCTCTCTCTCCTCCTTTACCCAGCCCCCAACCCCACTCGTCCCCAGACAGCAGTAGTAGCAGAGGCTGCCCAGGAAGAGAGAAATGCTGTTCGTGCAGGGTGGACCCTTTGATCTCAGTGGCTTCTAAGAACCCCCGTTCCTCATACTGTGACTTCTGCTAACAGCTCTGGAGGAGGCAAAAGGTCGAACAGGCAGAGAGGCAGGAGTCAAATGGGAGCCAAATGGGAGCGCCCAAGTGGGTCCTTGAGTAGATGACTCTGTGTTGTTATGTGATTCCGGCACAGGTTCTTTCTTGGGGTGTAAACAGTGTTATAAAGGCAGGTTTTTACTATTAGAAGTAAAACAAATATGTGGGAAACAAAAATGTGTGCATCGTTAATGCTAATGTACTCACGGGTAGCTTCAAAAGCTGTGAATGAATCTTGAATTTCTGTATTAAAACCTTGGAGTTAAGGAATGACATCATTATTTGTTAATGGACTCTCTTAAGAACTCTGTCATGATTCAAAGGGCAGGATCTGCCCTGAGGAGTTTACTATCTAAGGCTGACTAACAGTAGATATTAATTCCTGTATTGTATACGAAACTGGCACTTAGACAGATGTTCTTCCTCTTTACAAAATATGTTCAGGTTAATGTTTTAACTTTGTATCCTTTTCTCATGGTGATGGGAGGTAAGAATTATCTGTCCCTTTAGGCATGAGACAAAAGCACAGCACAGAGAGGGAAGGGAAACGGCTAAGCTCACAGAGCAATCCTGTGGCGTTTGAACAGGGAACGTCAAACCAGGACTGCAAACCGACCTTTCTTCCCAGGAGTAAGATGAGCTCCAAATCTCTTAGCCCATGTAAGGGAACTTCTGTGTGTGGAGTACATAATTACGTGTGCAAAGGAGGAGAAGGAACCTCCGGCTGGCGAAGCTATTAGAACAAAGACACATGACTTGTGTGACTTTGGTTCTGATTTCCTGGACTGATATTTTTTTAAAATAAACTTTGTTTTGAAATGATTTAAAATGTATAGAAAAGTTGCGAAGATAGTATAGGTGGTTCCCACATAATCTTTATCCAATTTCCCCTAATATTAACATTTTACACTTTATTTCTTAAATTTTGCAGTAATTTGATATGCATGAGTGCCCCTTGAAAAGAACTTTGCCTGTTAGTGGATTTGTTTCTATCACTTTCCTATAATGCTTTCCAAAAATGTAGTGCTAAGATGGAATAACTTACGTATCGTATCTGATTAGGATTCAACAGTTGAGCACTGAAAACTTCTATTGTGAAGTCACTGGAGAGTTTTAACCACAGCTATTGTTGCTAGGGACAGGGGAAGGAAGAGGATTATTTGATCTTGGACGAGACGAACAACTTTTGAATAGGGGAGGGCCTTCTTAGGTAGCTCTCAGGCTGGAAGGTAGTTTTTTCCCCTCAGGAACCATTGAGTCTTTATAGCAATACTGAGATGGCAGAGAATTTTGGAAACAGCATTTTATAGACCAAACATTGTAAGAGATCTGCATGTTCCAAAGTTCTTGAATTTGCTCACTAGTAAATAGGAGCAGGATGAATGAGGACGGCAAAAGTTTGGTGGGCAGGGACACTGGACTTTGAAGCTGGAACTTGGAGCGGGTGCAGACCGAGTGAACGGCAGATCAGTGGAGGACGCGCAGGGACACGGGGCCCACGAGGTCGTGTCACAGAGAAGAGCCGCGATGGCGAGCATCTGGGCAGGACCCAGCCGGTCTTCTTCGACCAATCAGGGAGGAGCAACTGACACCTAAGACTGGCCTAATGCTAAGTTGTACTTATTTATTATTTGAATTAGTTAAATTTGCACTCATGTTTAAAGTTACTGTAGAAGGGACCATATGAAATTTTCAGTGTTTGACCATTGTTGTTCCATCAAAATGGTGCTTTCACATCATTCAACCTTACACCTGGTATAGACTAAATGTGCTTAATTCTAAAAATTTTCACGTTGTTGTTGTTATTGTTTTAACTTGGAAGTAAAGAACAGCTACTTGAACTGGGAACACCAACTGACATTTGCTACATAAGTCCCTGGAGTGGGCAGACAGAGGGGCAGGCCCCTTGGCAAAAGGTGCTCTTCCTGTGCGCCAGGTACGGCACACGTGCGTTGTACGTGTTCTCCCCCGGATTAAGGTAGCTCTGTGTAGTTAGATTTGTCCGTTTCACAGATTTATTAGTGCTCGTCCTTTTCCCCTGTAGGGATCTAAGCAGGTATATCAGGAAATGATTATCATCATGTTAGTTTTTAACCATAAGGTGGCATCGTATCACATTTTATGCCTAGAGAGCAGGCTGCTTTTCTGTTCACGGAAATAACTAGTCCACTGCACATGTCTTTAAGTTGTGGGTGTAACACAGTATTGAATTTTGAAGTTTATCAGCCAATATCAGAAGCTGGTATCTTCAAACAGGGGGTTAACTTTTTTCCTTATATTTGATTTTTTTATAGTATGGCTGAGAAGTTAGTAATAGAATAAACTACTACTATATTAACTAATACTATGTTTTACCTCATTAAAATGTGTAAGGCAGTTTCTTGCATACATAGAAGCTTCTCAAAAATATTCATTGCATGATCAAATTAAAATATTCCTTTAATAGGCCTTACCCTCAGGAATTCATTTTCTCATTTGTCAAGTTGAATTTACAGCACACTTTTATTGCTATGACCCATTTCTTACCAGAATAAGAAGCTTATTTTCCTGAAGAAGTTAAACCCAACTGAACACATTTAATTTCCCTACTACCCTTTAAAAATACCTTTTTTGGATAACATACTACTACTTTTTTTTTTTTTTTTTTGCTAATTAGAAATGTCCAGGACTTGCAAATTACATAAATGTGCTGGCTTACTTTCTCTAGTTCATTGAAAATTATGGTTTAGTTTTGAAAAGATGAATAAAAATTTTGCTTCATTTTTCTCTGTAGAAACATTTTGTACCTTCTTAGAAAACATTGTAAATGCTTTCCATATAAAACCTCCATTTCTCTGGATGAACTGGTTTTGTTGCTGGAACTCTGGATACGATTTTGTGGGAAGCTGGTGCCATTTACCTGCAGGGAGAGCCCCAGGAGCTGTGTTGCAGAGCACCTTAGACGTCTAGGTAGGCGTCTGGAGGCTGCAGCAACAGGGCTTTGGTCTCAACAGTCCTCTGCTGTGGACCCCTTAGAGCCCTTAATTCTCATAGAGACTGTGTGTGATGCCAAAGCAACAGACTGAAGAGTGAAAAATTGTTCATCATTAAGAAACACTCTATTTTGCATAACCGGCTAGAAGGGGGTTTCTATTAAACTGATTAAATTAATTTCATGAATTGAGGTTTGACTGTAACCTGTATATTAAATTTCCTCCCTCTGACCCCTCTTTGGGTGAAACACTGCTTTAAAAATGACCAAATTGTATTTCTCTCTGCTATTAATAATGTAGGCATTTTATCCTTAATATTCTCCTCTCAGAGCTAAAGTCAAAAGTCAAGCTGAAATGCAGTAAAAAGTCAAAGTGAAACAACCAGGATGGTATGAAATAAAGAGGTATTCCAAGAAAGAAGGGTAAAGAAGGCATGTATGAGAAGATGATCTCAGTTTAAGCCGAAGGATGAGTCAGAGCCAGCTCTGTAAATCTGGCCATGATTTGGGTGGGTAGAAGATAGGATGGTGGCCGGGGAGGACATTCCAGAAAGTGACTAGTCTCTCTGTTTTGCAGAAGGGCTGAACATATAATGAAGAGAAGAAAGCAAAGAAAGACCAGTGTGGTTGGAGCGTGGGACCAGGAGAGGGTGGTAGGAGTGAGGTAAGGTGGACTGGAGAGGTGGGCTAGCACTGTGGTCAAGACTTTGGATCTTTTAAATGCAAGGGGAAGCAAACAAAGAGTTTTAATTAGGGAAATGACTTGGCCTTATTTACGTTTAAAAAAATCAGTCTGGTTCATCAACAGTGGAATAGATAAATTAGTTGTGACATTCATGCAACGAAATGTTCTGTAGCAAAGAGAATGAACAATTGGTTGTTCTACACAACAGCATGAAACAACATGCCAACTTAAATGTAATGCTGAGTGAAAAAAGCCAAATGCAAAGATGAACACATTGTATGAGTCCCTTACTGTGAATATTCTATTTTTTGACCTGGGCACTGTTTACATGGGTGTGTTCTGTTTGTGAAAATTTATCAAGTTGTACATTGAAGATTCATGTACTTGAATGTATATATGTTAAATTTAAATGAAAAGTTAAAGAAAAGATGACTCTGGCTGCAGAAGGGAGGATAAATTGTAGAAGGGAGTGGAAGCAGGGGGGACCTGTTAGGAGGCTACTGAAGTTTTCCAGATGAAAGATGGTAGCTTCAACTGGGCTGGTGGTGGAAATGCGGAGAGTGGGTAGGTTCTTGATCTGACTTGTGCCTCGTACAGTTTTAAGTATTATATGGGACATATGGAATTGTTGATATTTGACCACTTTTGGCCTTCAAAAGTAACAATTTCACATGACTTAGCCTGCTAGGAATGGGTTTTAATGGCATCCTTGACTCATTATTATTTGCCTATTAAGAATGCTAACACTTGGTTTTACATATCTTTTCTTTATGATGTCTTGAATAAAAACTTAAGGTTGTATTTAAGAACAGCTCCTCAGTTTTTGTGATTTCCTTCTATTTGAATAACTATTATTACTTTCTCTGTGATGAGTTATGTTATAGTTGTTTTTTTCTGCTTTACATGTGCTAGGATTCATGTATCAAAACTAGGAGTCCTTAATGTAACTGACTATTTAACTACCATACTAGATTTATGTCCTACTTTGCTGCACAGATCATGAAAACAAGTAAAAACCTGTTTGTTTCCAAAGTCAGGAGTCAAGTGTTGGTGCTGTTCTGTGCAGGGGTGTCATTCGGCCCAGGATGGCTATGAATGTGGCCCAACATCAAATTATAAATTTACTTAAAACATCATGAGATTTTTTGGGGTGATTCTGTGTTGTAGTGTATTTTATGTGTGGCCCAAGACAACTCTTCTTCTTCCAGTGTGGCCCAGAGATGCCAAAACGTTGGGCACCCCTGAAAGTATAAATTGTACTTGAGCATACGGATGTTAGGTTTATTAGCTTACTCCCCCACTGGCTCCAGAACTAGGGTAGTTTTTGTATCTGTTTAGGAAGCTTTGTGTCTGTTGTCAGATTTCTGGAGAGAAGCATGGGATCGCGAGGCCCCTGGCTGGTACACTAGGGGATCTTTAAGTTGTGAGCGCTGAGGCGTCCTAGCTGGACGGCCAGGCTGTATGGAGAAGGCTGCACAGTGAATTCTGACCCTGTAGCCCTTTCTACTGTAACTGAATCTTCTGATCCATATTCATCAGATGGACATGTGATAGTCTAAGGAGAAAACAACCTTGAAAATGGCCTATTGAAAGTAATTTACTCTCTCATGTATCACATTCTCAACCGGTGTACATTTGAGCAAAGCTGTGGGAGTATAATATCCATATGCCGGAAGTTTAGAGGGCCTAGGGAAAGGTGTTTTAATTTTATTTTTTTCTCAACATATATATTCTTTCATACAAACATATACAAAGTAAAAGTGGAAGAGGCAGATGATAGTTGATGTATATACATATATATGTATTTTACTGGCATGGAACTCATTTCCTCATATCGAAAAGCATGCCTCCTGGTTAGTAATAGATTTTTAGAACATATAGATGGAAAATAGTTAACAGAAATCACCCCAACTAGATTCATTTTGCATTGTGCTTCACTGAGTACAGAAGTCCTCTAGAAGGTTCCCCGCTGCCCCTCCCTACAGACCATTACAAGTGCAGCCTCCAAAGAGGGGTGGGGTGGATGGGGAGACGATCTGCAAATGTTTGCTTGAAAAATGCCCTTTCCTGCCTAGTTGCAGAGTGAAATCGATAGCGACCTCCAGATTTGTTGACCTGTTTGTGAGATGGAAACTAAAATGTGAAAAAAATGAGAGTTCTCCTTGATGATAGATTTTTTTCCTTTTTCTGTTGCAGCTCGTGTGAACAATCTAATGACTAGAAAGATCTTCAGACCTCTATACAGTGCTGAGGAATGTCCTGTGAGAAAGGGCAAGCTTTTCCTATGTCACTGTGTCTTAATCTTCTTAGATTTTTCTACAAAGAAATCATATTAATCAAATCTCTTTTCTGCTCTATGAGAGGCGCAGGCTGACTAATGCTCGGCTTTGAGTGAAATTGGATACGGGAGAAAATTCTGACTTGAAATAATACCAGACTTTGCATAGTCTTGTGTTGCTGGAGTCTTAGTTCAGGGCTGTAGTTTCCAGCTCAGGTTCCGTGAGACCCAGAGTACTGCCAGTGAGCCCAAAAGGTACAGCACCCTTTTAGAGGCAAAACAAAACAAAAACAAAAACAAGCCCTCCAAACAAACAAACAACAAAACACAATAAAACTAAAACAAAGCACCAATTTAAATGTACTTAAACGTAAAAAGAAATATTCACTTTGAAGATGTCTAGGAGTAGGTTTCATGTATCTTCTGATCACAAAGAACAGCAATTTTATGTTGCAAGTCCAGTGAAACTGAAACTGTTCATCTGGTTCATAAACTTTGCTGGCTATATGATTTAAAAAAAAAAACTTAATTTAGAATCTACTTATTGAAAATATAGTTGCTTTTTCAAAGTGCTTTTTGGGAAGCTATCTACTTATTTCAACAATTCATATATTGAAGTATTTTGGGAACCCCTTGCAACTTTTTTTTTAGTGTGTGAGCTTATCTCTTCAAATATCTTTTAAAGGGGGAGAGTGAATTTTTGGAAAAGTATGAAATTGTTAAGAATAGAGAGCCTGGATATAAACCATGTAGATATGACCAACAGATTTAGACAAGAGGGCTAAGAATACACAATGGGGAAAGGATAGTTCTTCAATAAATGGTGTTAGGAAAACCGTATATCCACGTGCAAAATAATAAAATTGGATCCTTATTTTATTTATTTATTTTTAAAGATTTTCTTTATTTATCTTTAGATGAGAAGAGAAGGAGAGAGGGAGAGAGATATCAATGTATGGTTGCCTCTCGTGCGTCCCCTTCTGGGAACTGGCCCGCAACTCAGGCATGTGCCCTGACTGGGAATCGAACCGCGATCATCTGGTTCGCAGGCCTGCACTCAATCCACTGAGCTATGCCAGCCAGTGCCTGGATCCTTATTTTACACAATACATAAAAATTAACTCAAAATGGATTATAGACTTAAAAGTAACACCTAAAATGGTAAAACTCCCAGAGGAAAGCATGGGGGAAAAGTTTCTCGATGTTGGTCTTGGCACTGGTTGCTTGGCTCCGACACCGAAAGCACAAGCGACAAAAGCAAAAATAAAGTGGGACCATCCAAACTAAAAAGGTTCCACACAGCAAAGGAAACAATGAACAATGCGAAAAGGTAACCTTTTGAATGGGAGAAAATGCTTGCAAATCATCTATCTGACAGGGATTAATATCTAAAAAATGAAAGGAACTCATATAACTCCAAATAACCATTTAAAAATTGGGCATAGGAACTGAATAAACATTTTTCCAAAGAAGATACACAAGTGGCCAACAGGTACATGAAAAAGCACACATCATGTAATCATTAGGGAAATGCAAGTCAAAACCACAGTGAAATATCACCCACACTTGTTAGAATGGCTATCCTCAAAAAGACAAGAGAGGAGAGTTGGTGAGGATGTGAAGAGAATACTTGTACACTGTTGGTGGGGATGTAAATTGGTGTAACCACTATGGAAAATCATATGGAGGTTCCTCAAAAAAATTAGAAATAGAATTACCATATGACCCAGGAATTCCACTTCTGGACATTTATCTTAATGAACTGCAATTAGAGTCTTGAACTGACGTCTGCACTCCCATGCTCACTGCAGCGTTATTCACAATAGCCAAGACGTGGCAGCGACTTAAAGTGCGGTGACGCGTGGAGATGTGAATATGAGCGTGCACACATGCACACACACATGAGTATTATTCAGCTACATGACAGAAGGAAATCCTGCCATTTGCCATTCATGGATATACCTGGATGACATTATGCTAAGTGAAAAAAGCCAGACATGGATAAATACTACATGATACCACTTATATGAGGAATCAAACGGTCAAACTCATAGAAGCATTTAATTGTGGTGTCTCCTTAGTCTTTTCCAAGCTAGGAAGTTCCTTATACTTTCTTCCTTCTTTTCCTTTTTTTTAGCTTTGGTCTTTCATGATCATGATACTGGTCAATATTTGGTCAATATTTGATCAATATAATTGCTCAGCATTGACCAATTAGTTCATTTCCTTCAGTTTCGGTTTGTCTGATATTTCTTCATAATTCAATTCAGGTTTTTCATTTTTTTTCTTTGCCAGAATACCACAGACATGGTGCATTCTCCTTTGGCATCATATCAGAGGCAAGTAATTTTTATTTGTTCATTTCTGGTGATGTTAACTTTTGTTATTTGGTTAAGGTGGCATCTGACAGGTTTCTGTACTGCAAATACAGTATTTTTGCCTTTGACATTTGAAAATGTAGTTAAAAAATGCACTGAACAAGAGTAATTATATACAGTTGTTCAAGACAGTGTTGCAGGACCACTCACTGGGTGTAGAGTTTTTTAGTTAAAAAAGCCTCATTCATTGGCTGTCAGGTGACATTTTGAGACAATATAAATTTCCTGTTTCTCTTCATACCTTTTGCCTGAATTTTAGCATCTATTAATGATTCTTACCTGAAAACAGTTATAATGGTGATATTTGCTATATAGTGATTTTCTATTTTCATCATTTCTTCTGTAATTATTACAGGAATTCCACTGCCAGGAAGAGCTGTCATTATTTATACCAGAAGAAAGTACATGAATTCTTATTTTATTCTATGGCTTACGATCTATTCCTATCACTATTTATTTTTGTTGCTCAAATATGCCCAACTTGGCCATTGGGAGACCATTTAAGTTCAGAGACCGCATTCTCAACCACCGCTTTAGACTTCTCCTTTCAAGCTGTGTGCTTTTACTGCAGAAAGTTACCATGCAATCCTCTTTTAGTAGGTGCTCATTCGCATGGGTAATAGGGAGGCTTGTCGTGGCTTCTGAATTGGATACTAGGACTTTATGTTTTTAAAAAACCAACAATTCCTAAGCTGTCATACCTCAAGTTCATTTGCCCCTCTCTCACACGTTTTTGCTACATGTGCTTTACATATGGACATTTTTCAACTTCAAAGACTATGTGATAAATATCCTATATAGGCAGTAAGGATTCAACTATTTTCAGGAGATTTGAGAGGAAAAGGTAGAACAAAACCTATTTTCCAATGTCAACTAACTTGCTTCCCAGTGAGGGAGACCAGACATATATGGAATTGTGATATAGCAATAGTGGGATATGATGAGTATTTGAACAAAATGTAATGGAAACACGAAGAAGGATGAGTTTCATGCCAACGTAGGGGAGGGGTAGATGATGGAGAGGGGTGGGGCAGGGGAGGGGGGCCTGTGCGAGGGTTACCAAACCAGCAAGAACAAAGATGTACGTGTTAATCTGAAGATGTCTGCTAGACAACCCATCTCTTTTGCCAATCGGTCTATATCTTCATTCTTTCAAGACTATGTTTTCCTTTA
The DNA here is from genome assembly GCA_004027735.1 of Carollia perspicillata. Taxonomy (NCBI): domain Eukaryota; kingdom Metazoa; phylum Chordata; class Mammalia; order Chiroptera; family Phyllostomidae; genus Carollia; species Carollia perspicillata. Next base: position 19,891 of record PVKM010009602.1, read on the forward strand.
GTTTCAAAAGTCCTGAAAACCAAAGGTCAGAGAGGTTTATATTTTTACAACTAATTGCTGAGACGTGGAACGGTAGGTGACTTGGAGGTAATCACCCAGGAGTGTAAGGAGAATGGGTTAAGTGTGTATCACTTCACACTGCATTGTAGTCCAATCATGAGAATGGCAATTCAGAGCAAGCCTGGCTTGGGAATGTCTTATACAATCCCTTGTTGGCCTTGCTTCTCATTCCTCTTGGCAAATGTAGCTCTAACTCCCCATGTTATCTAACTGGGTTCAGGAAGAGTGCCTGTCATGATGTCCCCTCAGGAGTTATCTAAGCAGGAAAAAGGATGATGAATTCCAGGACAGTGATTGCATTTTTGAGCAATAAGCAAATATCGAGAGACAGTGTTTGGAAGGTGATGGTGGTCATAGTGGGGGACTCTCACCGAGCTTCATATAAGTAGTTGCCCTTTTTTGAAGTGATTTTTCTCTTTCAGCTTGCAATGCAATGGCTGCTGCCATCCCCCTTTCTCTGCTGCTTTTGGTGCCCATGGCATTTGTAGCTTCTGAGCACTAGGAATGAAGTTATTTGGCTCCTAGAGATTCTCTGCTAAAGTTTTTGGTGCCTTGAAATTCTTCAGGCCTGAGGCCTGCCAGAGAGCAGGGCGCAGAGCAGCCTGGATGAATGAATACTCATGTGGGCTTCAGAAGGGGAAAGCTGCCTCTCACAATCCGGTGGAGATTAAACCAGAAAATGTTACATGCTTTTGTGCATATAGCACCACTGAGAACTTTCCTTGATATGAGTCTAAGTCTCCTAATTTATAACTGACTGATAAGTGAAAATTAATCCATGAATACTAGGAAAAGGATTGGTTCAGGACAACTGAAACATTCTTTATCTATTACTAAATGATTTGAATACTGCAGGCACCTAGAGATAAGGTAATTGCCCCGTCATATATATGAGGAACATAAATACCCAGATATATGTATATAAGTATATAATGGTCTTTCTATGTATAAGTTATGCTTACATGTGTAATTTATACTTCATCAAAGAGTGTTTGTCTGGATGGCTTATTTGTGATTTGATATGTGTGAAAATTCTTAAAAATCTTTTTCAGATGATTTATTTTCATCCTCTACTATTTGTCTTCTTCCATCTAATTGTATTCAGTAAACACAGAAAATTTAATATGTACTTGATTTGTGGAACAAAATAAATCAAAGACAGAAGTTCTCTCAAATTTTCTGTCAAGTAGTTTAAAACTTGTCATTGATTTAAGTCCTGAGTTGGAGCTCTTTTGGTACACTCTATGTGGGTGCATGTGCACATACACAACATGCTAATGCACACTAATTTGAAAGATGAGATGGAAATGAACCTACAAGAAAATAGCAACTCAGAAGTAACAACATGATGACTTCAAAAATAGTGCTGCATCTGTGGGGTAGCTTTGCATTACATTTGTATCACAGTTAATCACCTTTGGAAAGTCCTCTTTACTTGGGGGATATACATCAAGAGCACGAGATTGCTTGACTCTTAGTTCCTTAGAGAATTAGACTGTTTGGCCAGAGTTATGGAAAAGGGATTGTGTCACAAGTGAAGTTATGGTTTCAGGACTGCTTCCAAATAGTCTTGCTTTGGTTATAGGGTAAAGAGCTGAGGATTCTTGAAGCAGTCTTTTTGGTCAAACAGTTTAATAGGCAGTGGGTCTGGTGCCAGTGATTCCATTTCTAAAGGATTTTCCTTTGAAGTGTTTGTTCCTCAATATGTTTTTTCAAGCCAAACATATGCCTGTGATTTGAAATCAGCTTAAGAATTTTCTTTCACACTTTAGTGTTCATGTTCAGTTTGCTGGCATTAAAAGATGCAAAATAAACTTGTCTGGCTCCTCAAATCCCTACAGTAATTTTGCCACTATGGGTAATTCTCAGGAGTAGAGCTTAGTCATCTCTCACTCTAGGTAAGCCCTCAAAAGTTATTTGTTTCAATAAACTTATTCCTGAGAAAGGGTTAAAGGCAAATGTGCTCAAGTTTCCACATACCTTGCACCTCCTCTTTTACAGTTTCTTAGAAAATTATTTCTTAACCATTGTCTTACTAGTTTAAAGTTTTTATTCTGCCAGGGATATGGGTATTATTCTTGACAGCATTATGTCAGGCTCTTGGTTTGAAACTACTCATTGGATTAGTTCCCTTTGAGAATTCATTGAACATGATGGAGCAAAAGATTGAAAACATTGAAATTTACATGTTTCCTGCCTTGTTCTGGAGAGATGAGACTTGCAATTAATAAGACACTGTGTTCAGAGTGGGTAAATTGCCTATGATTCTGTTGGTTTTATGAATGGTTTTTGGGATTCAAATTTTGGAGGCCAAAGTGAGAGCATTAGCTCTTTGGAATAACTGTGATGGGGTCTCTTGGGTAGGGACCAGGGGGCAGGGTATGTTCTGTACTTTTGGCTTCAAAAGTGGGACTTTGGTTTTCTTTTCTAGGAAACTGGTTTTCAGATCCCGAAGGACCAATTCTGACCAATAGAGATCTTTCTGAAGCCCTTCTCTCTTAACAACTAAGTATGGAATAGCCTTTAATTTATTTACACACTGCAATGGACTGAATGTTTGTGTCTTCCCAGAACTCAAATCTGAAGCCCTAATACTCAATATAATGCTATTTGGAAGTAGGGCTTTGGTAGGTAATTAGGTCATGAGGGTAAAGCCCGATGATGGGATTAGTGCCTTTCTAAGAAGAAAAAAAAAAAGGAAGAGGCATCAGAGAGATGCTGTCCACCATGTGAGGATTTAGCAAGAAGACAGACATCTGCAAGCCAGGAAAAGGAGTCTCAACAGACAATGAAGCTACTGGCACCTTGATCTGGAACTTCCCAGTCTCTAGAACTATAATAAATAAGTACTTATTTTTAAGCCACTGAATCTATGGTATTTTGTTGCAGCAACCTGAACTAAGGCACACAAATTTCAGGTGAATTCAATCCTTAAATAACAAAAACACTATTCAGTCAGAATTTACAGATAAAAAGGTTATGAGTTGTTTGGATAATATATATTTTAAAATCCAGACTTGGTTGTTGTAATCAATGCTATTTCTTAGTATAAGCTGAATTCTCAGAATACTCCTTTGTCCAGGCCTTTTTTTTACACTCACCTAAATGAGGTTATTCTGATGCCTTGTGGATCCCATGGCAGGTGACATCTTGTTTGTTCCCTGCCATGAAATTTCTATGGGTTTTGTGAATGGTCATTTGCATGCATAGGCTGGAGGCTGGAGAAAGAGGCCAAAGTAGGAGTATTTCTCACCCAGGAGTATTTCTCACCCAGGAGTAGGAGTATTTCTCACCCAGGAGACTGACTTATCTGGAGAAATCTACCAGTGGATCCTCCCTATTCTCAGTGGGCCCACTGACATATGAAACCAAGAGGACAGATAGACTATTATGGATTCTTCTAGTTCATTTCTCTATTGGCTCAAGCTAGTATCTTTGTCCACTTCTCTAAGAGCAAACCTTAGAAGGCCAGGACTCTCAGAGTTATCACACTCATCATGGGTACTTTTAAACATACTTTACATGTGTACGCATATGAGTTCCATTAGGTCGTAGGGCTGATATTTCAGAAAAAAACTGGGAGTTTGTTTTTCCATTTTTGCCTTTTTGGATTTCATAGTATCTCAACTTTCTTTTCAGCTAAATCAGATCTCCACTATACCTGACCTTCTTTCAAAAGACAATCAGTAGCCATGATCGTCAACTTTGGTGTAGAGGTTCCTTTTACAAGAAGTTGTCTTCATTTGTGACATTCATTCATCCAACACGTATTTTTGGTAGTTTCTGTGGGCTGAGCTTTGTGCGAAGAGGTAATGGGATAATGATAAATACATTATGTGTTTTGTCCTCAGCTCATGAATTAAGGAGGGGCGTGGCAAATTAATAATGAACTCTAACATAATACATACAATGATATATTACTAGCACAAATAAAGTGCTGTAGGGACAGAGAGGAACTCTATTCTGCTGAGATAATGGGGCTGGGCAAGCCGACCCACTGGAGACAACATATGAAGCATGTGCAGACTATGGGATGCTACTGAGGTAATTAGAGCCTCAGCTTTGAAAGACTGATGGTTAGCCCAATTGTGATGACCTATCCTGGTGAGTATGGTTTTGTTCTCTATCTACTAATTGCAATGTTAGTGTCATAATTATATTAGAGTGACATTATACTATAATAGTAATGGAAACATTGATTATGGGGGGGAAGAGAACCTAAGGGGGTTAAATACTAATGGAAAAAATGCAATACAAATTTAAAAAATAGAAAAAGAAATACTATATTACATCATTGTATTGTATTATATTGTACTTATTGTATTGCATTATATTGCATTCTAAGAAAGAAAGAGAAAGGATAGTAGATGTTAATTGAAGTTTAGAAATATGGCTACTAAACAAATTAAACTAAAAGTTTTCTTTCTCTATTGATGTCTGCCTCTTTACAGTACAGACTTGGAAGGAAACTAGTTACAGTTTTCTATTTGGAATGAAAAAGTTTGAAGAAAGATGGATATGAAAGAGGAGAGAAAGAAGAAAAAGAAAGGGGAACAGGGGAATTTCCTGTACTATTGGAGTAACCAACCCAGTGGTTTTTACCTAGGAGTGTATGTTTATTTGGGATGGCTCGGAAGGGGCTATTGGACATCAAGTCATTCCCTGGTGTTTCCACTGGCGGTAAAGTGCTCAGAAAAAAAATGCACTTATTTTTATTGGAAGATAATTTATTAAAAAGCACTTTCATACAAAATACCTTTTCCCAGTTTTAGAATTGAAGCCTGGGATAGAACTTTAGAAGGTCCTGACATGAAAATTTGTGAAAAGGAAATTTACTTGACTCTGAAAGAATGCAATATCTTATCCTTGATGTGATTTAAAGGGATGAGTTTGTGTAGTCCAAGGTAACAATTTCTCTGATCTCGGGGGAACAGAATAAGGCAGTGCTCAAATAACATCACAAGTATCCCCTTGGCTTACAGTACTAGCACACTCTGTGCTCCATGCTTTTTTCTCAGTGCCTGCAGAACTGGGAGAAAAAAATAAACCTGTTCAAATGTGCCAAGGGCTGGTGCCTTTAGAACCCTTCTGAAAGCCCACTAGTCAGATGAATCATTAAATGACTCTCTACTCAGTCTGCTCACCGCTGCATTGCCCTGGATCATATCCACATTCCTACCTTTGACGCTAAGCCGAAGTTAGGACTTGCTTTTTCCTCTTGGCACATTTTCATATCGTGAACACATTTTGTGATATGTTCATCTGCAGGCTATCTAACTAAGAACAGACTTATGGGGAGTGTGGCTGAGAGTTCACTTAAGATCCTTCACAGGCTCCTGCCTGCCTCTTCCAGATTGGCAGCCACAAATGAGGTTAGTCAGACTGTAATAAACACGGAGCAGTCTGGTCATACATTACACCTGGGAGTGTTGAGTCCTGCTCTGAGTCGAATGCCTGGTACTGTTTTGGTGACTGGGGCTTTGAGCTGTGTTGATTTGTCAGGGGAACAAGTCAACAAATCTTAGCTAAATTGTTTGCGGTATATTATTAGGAATGTTAGATAAGGAGTTCCATGTAACTCCTATCATTGTGCATACTTGGATTGAAAATAAGCCAGTCTCTCAACAGTTTGGAAAGAAAGCCTTAGAACTGGCCCTTTGAGGACCATGAGAAATGAAAATGATATGTGGAGACACTTTGAAGAGGACCTCTGTATCTTCTGACTTGCTAATATCAAAAATATGAAGGACCTAGATGTTTGCTATGGAAATGCAGTTGGGAACTAAACCACCATTTCTAATAGCTGAAGATCTTTCTGCTGTTTCCTGTATAGTTACCTAGGTAATTGAAATCATAACTTCTTAAGTCCATGTGTTACTCTGTAAGCCATTATGGAATCTGTGACATTCCCAGTCTGCATCCAATAGCAATATTAAGAAAGGATAAAAAAAAAGATGAATTGTTAGCATTGATGAACATTTACTTAATGCCCATAAAAAAGCAAATGCTTACATGGGTAGGATTCATGATCAGATTTTTGAGGGCCAATCTCCAGAGAACCACATGTCAGTTTTAAACCAAACTTAGAACGTTTTCCGAGGACCAGTCGTGTATTTAACATCTTGCATAAAAGCAATGGTGATTTCATCAGAACTATTGAAGAACATAAAATAATGTGTCATAAGTAATCTTAATCCTTAATTAATAATCAAAGGGTAACTATTTGATTATTAAAGGGTAAGTGTCAAGTCAAATGGCTTTGCTCTTATTCAACTATTATGATATAGCTAGGTAACTGCAACTTGCAAACAGAGGTAGAATTTCCAGCCTCAAATTATGAAGGACATTGAAATGTGGCTTCATTATTTAATGCTGGGTCACTGTTGCACTTTGTCAGCAGCAGAGATGCACTCTGAGTTCCCAAGGAAGGGAAACCATACCCATTACGCAGTACCACTTTGGATGGAGGGTGTTTTGTTTCATTTCTACAAATTTTATTCTTAAGTTTTCAAGTGATGGCTGATATGTCTACTCACATAGTAAGGATTAATAGTTTGGCTTTACTTCATGGAAATGGGATTTGATTATCAAATATATACTTATGGTTTATAATATTATTCTATAAGAGAAAGTGATAGATAGGCAGCTTGTGCATTTCACTTGATATGTAATTTCTCCGTGGAGTTAGGTCTATTCATAGGAGAAAGTAACTTCAGTTTGTTGTTAAAAGCAAATGGCCTTCTCTCAAATAACTGGAAAGTTAGCAATAACTGGATACCCTAAAGGACTATTCATATTCACATTTTGCTTCTTTATGAGAATTTGGACACCTCCAGGTGGAATCTTGTAATAAGAAATTTCTACTGTGCTTCTAAATCAAGCTTTCTCAGAAGTTAGGTGTACATGATACTATTTGGAAATGGTTTTACCTTCTCAGCAAGACAACCACTGGGACATAAGTGGGACTTTGGACTTAAAGTGTTTCTCCTCTCTCTACTCATAGACAATATATTTTGCAATCAAATATATGATACACCCTGGCTAGGTGGCTCAGTTGCTAGAGCATTGTCCTATACATCAAAAGGCTGTGGGTTCGATACCCAGTCAGGACACATACCTAAGTTGCAGGTTGGATCCCTGGTAGGGGTGCATATGGGAAGCAACCAATTGATGTTCCTCACATCGATGTTTCTCTCTCTCTCTCTTTTCCTCTCTCTTTAAGATCAATAAACATATCCTTGGGTGAGAATAAAAAACATATATATGATGTATAATTCATCACTGTCATAACCTCAGAACATTGGTATGGGTTGTCAAAGGAGGTTGTGGAGAGTTTCAAGAGCTTGGACAACTTTTAGTCTTAGATGACTTAGATGTTCAATTGCTTAAAAGCAGATGATCTCTAGAGAGTCTTTTGTGTACTATAATGTTAAACATTATACATGAAGCTGTTCTTCAGAGATAAGAAAAGTTAACATAACTAACCAAAATATGATTTTATTGCTCAATAACACTCAGGTTCTCCCTACACTTATAATGTTTTATCCACTTTCCTGATTATTCTATTTCTGGATTGTGTTATGTAGAAGTATTACTCTCATTGTTGAATTCCCTGCTGGTACCCTAGTTTCAGACAATGACATACACCAGAGTGTTCTAATATTGTTTTTTTTTTTTAACTTTTCAGACGAGTGGTTCAGAGTGGGAAGGGAAGTAATAAAAAATGTAGGTTTTTCTAATTGAAAATGTAATGCATTTTTATTATGTAGACTTCAAAATATAAAAATGTATGCTCACTAGCCATCAGAGAGATGCAAATCAAAACCACATGAGATAGCACTTCACACTGGTCAGAATAATTTTCATAACCAAATCAACAAACAACAAGTGTTGGTGAGGTTGTGGAGAAAAGGGAACCCCAGTACACTGTTGGTGGGAATGCAGACTGGTGCAGCCACTGTGGAAAACAATATGGAATTTCCTCAAAAAACTAAAAATGGAACTGCCTTTTGACCTGGCAACTCCACTACTGGGATTTTACCCTAAGAATCCTGAAGCACCAGTTCAAAAGAACCTATGCACTCCAATGTTCATAGCAGCACAATTTACAATAGCCAAGTGATGGAAGCAACCTAAGTGCCCATCAGTAAATGAATGGATCAAAAAATGATGGTACATTTACACAATGGAATACTATACAGAAGAAAGAACGAATACTATACAGAAAGAAAGAAGGAACTGGAGAGTATTATGCTAAGTGAAATAAGTCGGGCAGTGAAAGACAAATACCATGTGATTTCACTTATAAGTGGAACCTAATCAATAAAACAAACAAGTGAGCAAAATAGAACCGGAGACATGGAAATAAAGAATAAACTGATAGTAACCAGAAGGGATGGGGGAGAGGGCTAATGGGGAAAGGAAGGGAAAGTGTTGTCAAAGAACATGTATAAAGGACCCATGGACAAAGACAACAGGGTGGGGAGGGTCGGATATGGGAGGTGGAGCTGGGTAGGGCAGGGAGAGTAATGCAGGGAAATGGGGACAACTGTAATTGAACAATAATTTAAAAAAACAACCCTTACTCTAAGAGTTGTGTGTAACTAGATTTCTATTAGACACAATTATTTGAAATATATGAACAATCTCTCACTTAGCTCAAATTATGAATATTGCATTACATATGTACTTTAACCTGGATATGTCCACCTCAACTGAGTGACCATGAGGACACAGAATATGCTTTATCCTCTCCTAATACTTAGGTTGCCCATCTTTCTGTTTTCTTCTTCCTTTACTCTCACTTAGAGGAACAGACTTAATTATTACATTTTCCCTTCCCAAGCCTGCTCCTGTTGGTACCTCTAGTGAGTGGCATTTTTATCTGTAATCTCTCTGAAACTTCCTGTTGCCCTCTGAGCATTTCCACTTAAATATCCAAGCTCCTGAAACATGATACATGTATAATATTTCACTTCCCTCGCCAGCCACAGATTTTCCTTTCAACTTCCCACTTGTGTGAATAGTAGCACAGTAAATTGGGCTTGAAGTCTGGAAGCCATTTTCAGTGGTCCTTTTCTCTTGTTTCTCCACATCCAAATAATTCTTCAATTAGATCTATTCTTACTTATTGACATTAAAAAATTGTTTCTTTCCTTCCATTCCTTGTTGTGATCCCCCCAAATTTGAGTTCTTACTATATTTTTCAATAGGCTTCTAATTGGTCTTTCCACTTCTAGTTTCTCTTCCCTCTACATTGCCACAAAGCTCATTGTATGACTTAATTTAATGGCTTTTCATTACCCATTCAATTGAGAACTTACTTTCAGCCTAGCCTTGCTGGTCTGACCCAAACCCACAATCACAATGAAATTTGCCTATTTTTTAGATTGGAGAGTAGTAGTGAGACAGACTTTCTAAAAAGAAATACAAACTCAGAAATTTGTAATTTGTAGCTATATAATAAAAAACACAGCAGGACAATGATACATGATGAAGCACTCAATTACAGGAAGAAGTGAAGATTACTAGAATGAATAAATATAAAAATACTATTTAACAATAATAAAGTGTCTCTTGAGTTTTATAACACATGGACAGAGTAGCACAAAAGGCAGGAGGGAGAAAAGGAGTTGAACTACAATATTTTATGGTTGGTGCATTTTTAAGAAAATCATAAAGTATGATAACTCAATAATTTATAAAGGACAAATTATGAATTATGAAAATGATGTCCAGAAAGCTGACGTATACTCTATAGTACAGGGAGTTTTTGATAAAGACTCCTTGCCACACTTTTACTTCAGGCATTGGGTGATTTTCTGTTTGTGGTGAATCATGACGGAAACATTGTATTTGTGTCAGAAAATGTCACACCATACCCGCAACATAAGCAAGAGGACCTGGTCAATAAAATGTCTGTTTTGCATGAAGAAGACAGAAAAGATTAAAAAAAAATTATCCAAATCTATAGTTAATAGAATTTCTTGGACAAATGAGACTCAGAGACAAAAAAAAGAGACATACATTTAGTTGTTGTATGTTGGTGAAAGCACCACAGGATGTTCTGGAAGACACAAACTCTAGTCCTGACACACCGAAGGTGTGAAACAATGCTGTGCTTTGCCCTGTCTAAGCCGTAAGCTATGATAGAGAATGGGGAAGAGCTATTGCAACCTCTAGGGCAACTGCCAAAAGAATGATATATAAAGCCAATCGTGGAGCTAAGTATGGAATAATTAAAAAAATATGATTAATCCAAGAGAAGGCAGAAAAGGCAGAATAAAGAACAACAACAACAAAACACCTTCCAAACCCCAGATGGGACAAATACAAGGAGAAAATATCAAAAGACCATTGATAGTAAGAAAAGCTAAAGGAGTTCGTTACCCCCAAACCAGTATTACAAGAAATGTGAAAGGGTCTTCTTTAAGAAGAAGAAAAAAAATCAAAAGATAGCCTATGGTATGTCAATAATTATATTAAATGTAATTGGACTAAATATGCCAACTAAAAGGCAAATATTGTCAGACTAGAACCAAATATGTCCTATTTATAGGAACCACTTACTAAATGAAAGGTCACAGAAAGGTTGAAATTAAAATAATGGAAAAGACAGACCATGTAAACACTAACCAAATGCTAGCTAGTGTGGCTATACTATCAAAGTAGGCAGGCAAAAAATATTATTGGAACTACAGTAAGGCAAAAAGTATTACTGGAACTAAAAAGAGATATTTCCTAATGTTGAAAAGCAAACAACCACACATAATATAATCTCAAAATACATAAAGCCAAAGTTGACAAGATTAAATAGGCAAATAGATTTTAGTTTCCTTTCCCAGTAATAAATTAATATATTCACATCTCCCCCACCCATAAAGAAAATGAGAAGAAACTAGTATGAACGTTAGATTTGAATGACACCATTAACAAACCTGACCTGACCATTCACAGAACACTGCCCACAACTGTAGAATGCTGCTGCTTTCAAATGCCATGGAGTGCCGGTATTTACGAAAGTAGACTGTGTGCTGGGATGAAAAACAAGTCTCAACCAATTTTGAAGGACTGAAATCTGACAGAATATTCTTTTACCACAGTGGAATTTTAAAAAGATTTTATTCATTTATTTTTTAGAGAGAGGGAAAGGGAGGGAGAAACAGAGGGAGGGAAACATTGATGTGTGAAACATTGGCTGGTCGTCTCTTGCATGTGCCCCAACCAGAAGTGAGCCCGTGAGCTTTTGCTTTGCAGGGTGATGCTCAATCAACTGAGCCATGCTGGTCAGGGCTCACCACAGTGGAATTAAAATAGAATCGTAGTGGAAAAATAACTAGAAAACTCTCAAGTATTTGGACAATGGGAGTCATTTTAAAATAAATCTTGGATCAACAAAGAAATTGCAATGGGCACTAGAAAACATTTTGAGCGAAATTATAACAAAAATTACCCAAAGTAAAACAGCCCTTAGAGGAAAAAAATATAATATTAATGCTTATGTTAGGAAAGTAGAAAAGTTGACAGTCCATTTTGTAAGCATTCATCTCAGGGATCTAGGAAAAAGAAGAGCAAGCTAAATCCACAAAATGTAGAAGGAAGGAAATAATAAAGGTAAGAGCAGAAATTATTGAAATAGAAAGCATGTACTTGTTGCACAAATTAAGTTTCCTCATCTGTAAAACAGGGATAATAATTGAACCTACATCACTGGGTGAGTCTGATGATTAGATGAACTAACGCATGCAAAATCTTTAAAATGGTGCTTGTCATATAAGGAGCACCTAACAAATATTCCCTGATGCTGCTACTACTGTAACTACTATTATTACAAGACAAACTGTTAGGCACATATTCTAACCTTACATGGGCCATGAGGAGTCCAGTGGTCCTAAACCAACTGGTATCTAGTTTGCCAGCTGACACAGAGACATTCCTATGCCATTGGATATTGTGTATGGTGACGTATCCTTTTCAATATAAACTATACCCTATTACTCCTCTGCTGAAAGTCTTCTAATTGCATTTAAGGTAAAATGCACCCTTCTTATTGTGGTCAACAGGATTGCATTACCTGACCTCTGCCCACATGTTTAAGCTTACATACTTCCCTTTCCTCACTATGCTGCAGATACTTACCCTTACAGAGTCTTTGCATTGACCATTTCCTTTAGCTGAAATGGTATTTCTTCAGCTCCTTAAGTGGAACATTTCTTTCTTTCTTTTTTTTTTTTTCTTTTAAGAGACAGTTTAAGTACCATGATTCCAGAAAGCACTTGCCTGACCACTTTATCTGTAGTTGGATTCCCTCTGCCCTGTGTAGTTCTTTGCCTCAGCATCTGTTGATTTTCTTTATAAACTGTCTGAAAATATGCAATTATTTCTGTGTTTAGTTGTACTTTGTCTCATCCATTAGACTGTTATCTTCATGAGGTTGGGGCCCTTGCCTATCTTGTTCAGAATGCAATGGTAGAGTCTGATATAGTAACTAGCACATAGTAGGTATTCAATATAGTCATTGAATAAATGACTGGATGTGTTAGGGTTGCTCTCTTAAGCAGGAGGTTGTGTTGAGTGACATCTGCTGTCTTATTTCTACTCTAAGACTTTGGTTATATGCATGGCTTTACTTGTCCTAACTTGCTTGTCCTAGGCAGAAAAGTGGTAAACTCCAGGAAGAATTAGGCAAGTTCTTCCACATGGGTGAATTTGTGATGCCATAGGGTCCCCTTGTCACTGGAGCTGTGTGAGAATAACAAGTGATCATCTTCCATTTGCTATGTAGGTATCAACTCCTCTCCCCAACTCCTTGATTTGACTCTACCCAATGCTACAATAAAGGACTTTTAGCAGGCCAAAGATAAAAAAACACACATTAATTAAAGTGATGCTTTCTCTCTTAAATTTTTAATTTGATAAATAACAGTTTTCTGGTTGTCACTAATCATCAGTGTTAGCACTAAATTAGCTGTCTGTTATGGTGGTTCGGGCAAGTTGTTCCATTGATTTTAGCACTGGTTCTCCTGCTACAGAGAATATAAATCATCACTGAGAAAGATGGTGGTTCTTTTATGGGTTCTCCTAATATCAGCCTCAGGCTATGAACTATAGACGGAGACATGCTCTTCTAGCAGAGATGTCTTCCTCCTATTGTACCTCGGTTTTTCACACCTCATAGCCATGTCATTCTCATCAAGCACAGATGGATGAGCCTCACATATATATAATGTGGTACCTGACTTTTATTTTGATAATTCAATCTCCTTGCTTTTTTATAACTGAAGGCTCCGTATAACTGCTTGCAGCTGGGTAGTTGTTTTAATTTCCATGGAAAAATGTATTTTTCTAATTATGGGGCATTCTTTTTTTGTTTTAAATATTTTATTTATTTATTTTTAGAGAGGGGGAAGGGAGGGAAAAAGAGAGGAAGAGAAACATCACTGTGTGGTTGCCTCTCGAGTGCCCCCTTCTGGGGATCTGGCCTGCAACCTAGGCATGTGCCCTGACTGGGAACTGAACCAGCATCCCTTTGGTTGGCAGTCCAGCTCTCAATTCAGAGAGCCACACCAACATGGCCATTCTTTTTCTTTTTCTTTTTTTAGAAAAATACTACCTTCAAAAGTCATATTTATGATGACTAATTTAAAACAGGCACATATTCACCAAGGACAGATTTAGATACTATTGAAATCTGGTCAGTATTAGGTGTGATACTTGTTCATCAGTTTGAGTGAATGAAAGAAAATGAAGTAAATTTTTTTGAAGGGCACAAAAATAGAATGCCCTATGCATTTGGATACATGGAAGTCAACACTGGTTTAAAATTAGGCAAGCTACTTAATGTGTTTCTGGGCTCCAGGCTCCCCAGGCCCCTCGTGGTGTTGACCTTGTATTTGAAGGTAGGTGATCTGGACACTTGTGGAAAAGAATGTCTTGCTTATACTGTGCAGTGTGTCCCAGGGCCTTCCCACCTTGCTGAGCAAGGGCAGCCCCCTCTCTGGTTCCTTCCTTCTGCTGAGAGTAGCTTCAGACTAGAGAGATTGAAAATATGATGGACTCAGATCTGGAAAAGCTCTATGATTTTTAGATCACTCTTAATTCTTAAATAAGCATAAAGCTAAATTCCATATGTGAAGAAACTACTTTTACCCCATACACTGAGCTCCAAATATAGGAGGAACAAACTTGAGAGTAAAGTGTAACTGTTGTTTGAAAGCAATCATTATGAATCTGCTTGCGAGCCCATTGAAATTGTGCATCTCAGTTCTGAAAGGAGACCATCCCTTTTGCATATCATTCAGGGCGTGATCACCCATTAGCTTTTATATGTACACCTGCTCATTTTTCTGATTTGATTCATTGCAATCACAATTCATCAACTAACCTTAAAAAATCTTCCCAACAGAAACTCCTTCTTTGTAATTGCTTTCTTTCTTTAAGATGATGTAATTTGAGGAAAGCTTTATTAATTCTGTTAGTGAGAGGTGGTGTAGGGAGATCTATAGAGAGGTGTCCATGCATGATCCTCACAATCATGTGACAGATGGCGTGAAGACCACAAGGCTTTGTCCTTGGAAAATACGGGAAAGTGGTCCTGCACCGTGGTTCTCTTACCAAATAGTGCATGGCTGTAGTGGAACTATAGCAACTCAGATGGGTTGGCAGTCAACACTCATTCAAGTCCTGACTGTGCGGTTGACCAGCTCTCTGACTTGGGTCAAATCACCAAGTTGCCCTAAGTGTCAGTGTCATTATTGTTAATAATTTTTTAAAGACTTTATTTATTTATTTTTAGACAGAGAGGAAGGGAGAGAGAAAGAGAGGAAGAGAAACATCAATGTGTGGTTGCCTCTTACACACCTCCTATTTGGGGTCCTGGCCCACAACCCAGGCATGTGCCCTAGACTGGGAATTGAACCAGTGACCCTTTGGTTCACAAGCCAGCACTCAATCCACTGAGCCATACCAGCCAGGGCTGTTAATATTTTTTTGCTATTAACCATCTCATAGTTGTGAGGATTAGATGAAACCATGCATAAAAGGGAGATGCAAATGGAAGTGATTATTGTTATTACTACAAGCTCTTTATAACGTTTGTTGACTTTTTACTTCAAGTTCAATGTTGTTGGATATAAGTTGTCTTTCCTTATTTTTCTGGTGACAGCAGAAATAGTGAATGGATAAGCAGGCCTTCAATTACAGTCTTTTCTTGGGACTAACCCAAACCTAAATCCCTGCAATATATCTCTACACTACAGGCATTAGAAAAGATAGAAAAAAAATGCTATCAGTAAACCACAGCATCCCTGGCATGCATCACCCTTGGTCTGCCAAATCTGGACTTAGGACTCTGAATAGCATTTCTTTTAGACTCAAAGAATAGATGTAGCTAAAAGAAAAAATAGAATCCTTTCAGTTGGAGCCCATGAATGATTTTTACTTTATTATTTTCTTTTTCAAGTTATTTCTAACAAAAGGCAAATGGTACTTAATAAAGCTTCCCACTTTTGCTCAGTAACTAAACTCCAGGTCCGGTCTGTGACTAATCTTTAATTGATGGATGCTTGGCTTCCATCTATCAGTAGCTTGTCTAAGGGAAATTATATTTAGGAACAATTATCTAAGAGACTTGCTCCCTGCCTATCCACTTGGGTATTTTATCTTTAGATTTAGTTAAATGACTAAAGGCATATGTTACTTTAGCTTCTAAAGAAGGAATGCCCTTCCATGAACAGTACTAATACATTGTGTCCTCAGCTACTTTTTTTAAGTTGTTGCAAGAAAAAGCATATTAAACCAACTTTTTATTTTAGTTAAAATGCGCTTGAGGACATTGTTCAGGTTAGTATCCCCAATACTGTATAAAGTCACATATGAGCCTTTCAACCCCAAGAAAAGCTTTATCTTCCCCAAGGCACCCTTTTCAACAGTGAGACCTGTGTGATCGCTTGGTGTGCTTGCTTGTCATTTCAGCTTTGAGCAGCTTGGAGCTAAATCTGAAGCTCAATGATGGCATTAATATTTACTTTAATAGTTAGCTTATTTACATGTTTTTAATCCTGTTCAATTGTTACTCATATCTTTTGTCATAAGCTGTATCAAATGATTTCTTATAAAGAAGCATTATAGAAAGAGAAATACAAGAGTAGCTATTAATAATGATAGGATTTACAGAAGAAAAGAGGAAAAGGAAAAAAACTATTATTCTTATCATTATTATCATAGAAGAAGGCTATAATTACTTATTCATGCAGGAAAATAAACTAATAATTATTTTTACTTATATTAAAATGCTTTAAAAATTATGAAACATTTTAGTCCTGGTCAGGTGCCCCAGTTGGCTGGAGCATCCTCCTGTGCACCAAAAGGTTGCAGGTTTGATTTCCGTTCAGGGCACACCCGTGGGTTGTGGATTTGATCACTGGTTGGGGTGTTTATAGGAGGCAACCCAAATGTTTCTCTTTAACATCTATGTCTCTCTCTCTTCCTTCCTCTTTCTCTAAAATCAATACATATATTCTAGGGTAAAGATTAAAAATAGTTTAATCATCAAAGAAATATA
>PVKM010009603.1:8159-36624 GCA_004027735.1 Carollia perspicillata
GAGAGCACCAGGGCAGGGTGGCAGCAGGAGAAGGTGCGCAGCAGGCTCAGGCTCTCCTCCGCATAAGGGAAGACGCGCCACATCTTCACAGTCAAGTCTCTGCCTACCGGGCGGGAGCCAGGGCTGCGCCTTAGGGGAGGCAGGGAAGGGGCTCCTTGCACAGGCTGTGTGTGTGTGTTGGGGGGGGGGGAGGTACTGACCTGAGGACACCATGATGTTCCAGGTAGATGAAATGGCAATGACCGGGCCCGGGCTGTGTGCCTGTGTATGGAAGATAGTCTTCCATGTGCACCACTCCAGCACTGACAGGGTGCCATCCGTGTGTCCCAGCACAGGCAGGTACCTATGGGCAACAATATATAACCTGTTGTTGTGGACTTTGTAGGCCCGCCTGGCCCTCACTGGCTCTCACACCTACCGGTTCTTGTCCTTCCAGGCCTGGATGTCACTGTGGCACAGCTTTCCCCCGTGCTGGCGCACAATCTTCCAGTTGGCAAACGCACTGCTTGGGTCTATGAGGTGACTGTAGAGGTGTAGGCAGCAGGGCCTGGGCGCTGGGGGTGGTGGCAGGCACGTGCGGTACAGCACGCACATGGGGTGGCATGCCGCGTTGGCACACACCAGGTCTCCGGCGCTGGTTAGCAGCCACAGTGTTTCACGTGGCAAGCAGTAGGCCACGGCGGCCGCGTAGTCCTCGGGCTCGAGCAGCAGTGCGCTCACAATAAGCCCCGTAGCAACCGACACGAGGTAGACTGAGCCATCTGCGCAGGCGCACACGAGGCGTGCAGGCAGAGCTGGGCGCGAGGACAAGGGCAGCGTGGGCGCCACCTGCAGGTGGAGCACTGGTGCTGACAGCTGGGCCAATGGCGAGTACAGCTCGCGCAGGCGCCAGAGCTCCACGCTGGCGGCACGCAAGGAGAGCACCGGCCAGCCAGGGCTGGCAGGTGCCAGTAGGCGGTTCACGCCGCCTGACCGCATGTCTTGGCCCCAGTAGCTCAGCATCACTTTGCCCACCTGTGCCACTGCCTGCAGGTCCCATGTGCGAAGCGTCCCATCCTGTGAGGCCGACAGCACCAGGGATGTGTTCGGGAGCACGGCCAGAGCTGTCACTGGGCCTGCGGGAGGGGTGCAGGTCACTGGGGCACATGAGGGACAAAGGAAAGGGAAGCTGTTGGCTCGGGTTACGACCAGCACAGAGAAGCATGGCCAGAGCTGGCGGGGACTGTGGGTAGCCCAGAGCTCTTTAAGGCAAGGTGGAGAGAGGAGGGGCCTCAGCAGCCACAGTGGCATGGTGCACCTGTGTGGCCCACAAACACCATCCGGATCTGCCAGTCGGCCTCCCACACCTTCACCGTGCTGTCTCGGGAAGCCGTCACCATGGCCTCTACCTCTCCACAGTATGCCAGGTCGGAGATGGTGCTGGGGAGGAAGGCCAAGCCGACTCAGCATCACCTCAGGTAAGTGTGCCCGCACCCCTGCCATAACTGGCTTTACCACATGGACTCATCCCTGGGTCCTCCTTACGTTTTGTGCAGCTCCTGGTGCACATCTACGACAGCCCAGGCGTGCAGGTCAAAGGTGACTACGGCTGAGCCGTAGGCTGCAAAGCAGCATGGAGGGTGGTGGGGACGCAGGGGCCCCAGAGCCAGACCAGCAAGCGCATGGGTAGAGCTTGGCGGAGGCTGTAGAGGTGACCCACTAGGCACCAGACAGCGACTCCCTAAACGGAACTTCCAGAGCGCCAGGCTGCCGCCTGCCTCTGCTACTAGCAGCAGCCCCAAGTCAGGCACTGGCAGGCAGCAGATGGGCTCTCGGTGGGGCTCCTGACCCACCCTTGGCTCACTCAGCCACAGCAGGCTGAGGTCCGACCTTAGTATGGCCAGCCCTGTGGGGCCCCAGCCCACAAATCGGCCTATGGAGCCCAGTGGGCCTGGCACTGCCACCAGCCCCCTAAGGGCAATGGGGGCCAGCAGCTTCTCCTGCGCCCAGCCATCCTCTCTGTGCAGGTGCAGGCAACCTGCGCTGTCCAGCACCACGAGACATCTACCCACTGGGTCCTGCGCCACCGAGCGTAGCCCTGCTGCCACCTCCAGGCGGCGCAGTGGCTCCAGTCCATGTGTCAAGCAAGCTGCACGCAACTCTGATCTCTTTTCCTGCGGGCCAGGGTGGGGAGACCTGCGGTCAATTTGGGGGAACCCAGGAGAGGTTCCCGCCTGGGGTAGCCAAGAGGATGGGCTGGGATCATGGTAGGGACCCCTAGGGGAAGAGCTGAACCAAGAAAGAGGCTTCTAGGCAGACGCCAGGGGCCACTCCCACCTTTTCCACAAAGCTGTGGAGGCTTGTACGCAGCAGCAGCCACAGGTGTCGGGCACGGGCGCTGGGGGTCATACTGTGCCACCGAGAGCTCCTTGTAAAAAGCTTCAAGACCGGCTCTGAGGATGATGGCTCTGAGGGCCAGTGGTGGAAGTACTGTCACTGTGTGGCCTTGGCCTCCCCGCCCCCCCCCCCCAAGGTTGTGGACAGCCAGGGCCTTCTGGGGGGCCCTGTGGGCTAGGGGACTGTCCGTGGGGCACCACACTCGTGGTGGAAACATGCCTGAGTGAGGGCTGCTTTTAGGCTGGTCATCTTGAGGGCGAGGCCAAGCCACCTCACCATTCTTTTCTTTGAGCAGCCCAGGGTCTGGGATGTCATAGCTGTCAGCTTCATATAGGTCTGGGTCCAGGGTCAGGCTGCCACCTTCTACTGAAAAAGGTTTGCTTGTATCCAATACACCCACCTCCATTTCGCATGTCCAGGAGGCTTAACCGTCTCTTGCCTCTGTTGCTAGGATACCAGGTGACGCAGGCCCCACCCCATGCAGGCCCCACCCCCACCCCAAAGAGCCCAGGTCGGCAGTAAGTCACATCAACTTTTATTGGAAACAAACAAGCTGCAGCAAAGTGACAACTCAGTGCACGCTGCCCACTGGGCGAGGGGGGGGAAATACAGGCAGGCTCCAAGAGCCAGCTTAAGCCCAGGGCAGATGACCGTTGGGGCCTGCTTGCTGGGTCTTGGGCCCTTTGGGCTGGAGTGTGCAGGCTCAGGCCTGACACCATACAAAATACAAAAATAAACTCTGTGGTCCAGCTGTCCCCGCCTGTGTCAGTTCATTAGGGCAGGGTTGTGGCTGCTCCCACCAGGCCTTGTGCTGTCCGTCCAGTCCAGCCACAGTGTGGGCAGCAGAGCCTATGGGGGTAAGTGGCCGTTCATAGGCTGGAACCAAAGGGCTAGGTGGGCAGCACTGGAGCTGTGGCAGCGCCAGGGTCTGGCCAGCAGCTGGGGAGGCCCTGGGGCCCCTCAGGTGGGCAGGCCCAGGCACTGGTTGAAGCTGGATGAAGCTGAGGCCTCTGCTCTTCCTCCTCACATACAGATCACTGGGACCCTAGGCAGAGGGGGACACACAGCCAGCCTTGAGGGGCTAACACCCAGGAAACGCCCATGGGCAGAAAAGCCCCACCCTGTCCTGCCCACCCCAGGCTCCAGGAAGCAAGGCCACCACCACCATCACACACCTGTCCTCCATGGGGCTGTTCTCCTCAGGTCCGCCCTCACTGCCTCCACCTTTGAGTTCTTCCTCCTCCTCCTCCTCCTCCTGCCCCAGCTCCATGTCCAACTCATTGCCCACTTCCGAGGGTGTGTACGTCGATCCACTGGGGGAGTTGGGGAAATGGTCTTAGGACTGCCCACCCTGGCCTGCTGCTGACCCCAGGCAGGATGTCCAAGGAGAACAAAGTCAGAAGTAGGGTGGGCCAAATAGGGAGCTACAATAAGGGACAGTCGCCTACCTAATAGAGCGACAGCTGAAGAAGACAATCCGTTTAAGCCGCTTGTTGTAGAAGAAGTAGTTAAAGGACCAGAGGCTGCCATCTTCCCCAAAGGGGTCCGAGTCCAAGTCTGGATTGTAGCTGGGTAGTGTGGGGTGAGACTAGTGTGAGATCCCACGCGCCACACACACCCAGAACCCACCTGCAGGGACGCCAGCCCACCTGTAGATGTCACATTCAGCCAGGCAGATCTCCTCATCCACTGCATTCCACAGCTGTGGCTTCAGGGCCTTGAAGTCCTCCCGCACGGCCGAGAAGAGACTGCAGTTGACTGCATTCACCACCTAGGATGGTCACAGCTTGAGCTGACTAGGTACCAGGACAGTAGGTATGGACTGGTTGGAGCCCAGGGGCCACTGAAAATGGGGGAGGACAGTGGGGATAGTTGTGGGCTGTGGGTCCCTCACCCAGCTGAGGCTGGGCTCCCGGCTGAACTCGTGGCTTCGGGCCGTGCTGAAGTCATAGTCAGGGCGGAAAGACTCGTTGAGTGTGGCGATCAGGTAGAAGAGGGTCTTGCGGCTGCACTTGTCGTTAAGGGGGCCTTCGTCCTCGCCACCTTGGCTCTTGCTTAGTCTGCACAGAGAAGCATCAGCCCAGTACTGCCCCGTACCCAACAGCCCCCAGTGGGCAGGCCCTACTCTGGCTCACCTGCTGGGGCTGAGGCCGGAGGTCTGGGGTGGGGATAATGCCTCTAGTACGTGTGGTTGGCCCTCCTGGCAGAATTGCTTGAACATGTGCTTGTCATCTCCCGCCATCTTGCAGGAATAGCTTTCAATCCTGCGGGATGCAGGTGGAACCGTAGAGCGTGCCAGACCCAGGTATGACTCAGGGCCAGGGCAGAGTGATCTCTGAGACAGCAGCCCCTGGAGCCCAGCCCTCACCTGCCAATTATGTGGGCATCTCCAGTCTCCACAGTCAGCTGTGAGTTGATGGCCTCGAAGCTGGAGTTCTCCAACAGCTTCATGTCCTCTGGGAGAGGGTCCTGTGCTGCCAGGGGCTAGTGGGGATAGGAGGACAGTCCATGGGTATCTGGACCCAGGATCTGCACCTTTAGCTCTCCTCCCATAAATGCGGCCAAAGTACATATGCTGAGTCCCTCCCACAGCGTGCTCCCGATTCCTCAGCACTGGCAGGAGAGGCAATGAGACCCTATTACCTGACGGTGGCAAGTCCAGGCCCCCCTTCAGCCATACCCCATGCACCTCATTCGAGTTCTGGGGCCAGGCTTGGGGGCCCACAAGGAATCCTGCTCAGCCAGGGGCTGCAGGGGCTGCTGAGTCTCTCCCTCAACACTTCCTACCCGACAAAAGAGTCTGAGAAGAGACTTGACTCCAGCAGTCCCCCTCAGGCCTGACTCCTCATCCAGGGTAAGAATCCCCACCGGGTTAGAAACACCTGGGGTTCGGGCTTGCAGTCACCTGGGCGAGGCACTCTTCCCTGCTCTACGGGCGGCTTTCTAGCGAAGATAGGAAACTTGTAAGCTCCTCTGTTCTTCTCCAAAAGTGTGCCTAGTTTCTTCGAGGCCCCACAGCACCCGAACGACCTGTCCTCAGGCCGCTAGGACGCCCCCCGCCCCCGGCCTAGAGGAACTCTAACCTAGCCGCGGCAAACTACAAATCCCAGGAGGCGGTGCTCCCCTGGCGCGCGCACGTTCCGGCGCTCGGCTGGCTGGGGGTTGTAGTTGTAGAGGACCCGAGACGGCACTGGACACAGAGCGGACACCTACCTGCTTGCGCTGCGCTCTCTCTGACCGGGCAGGGCCAGGCCGGGTCGGGTCGGTTGGCGTCACTGCGGGTCCAAAGGTGGTGCGGGTTCCGGACAGCGCGGGATCCTCAGGACCGGAGGGCGGCGCCGCGGCCTCCGCTCGGGCCGCACTGTATCCGGGGAAAGAAGCTCCGCGACGACATCCCGTTACTCCCGGCCTTGCCGGCCCATCCGGGCTGCCGCTGCGACATAGCCTCTCCCCCGCACGGCGCCCGACTATCGCGACCGACCTGCCTGTCGACCACCGCCAATCTACCCAGCTAGCGAGCAAGAGAGCGAGCGACCTCTGCCTTCTCTGTCCGGACAACAACAAGCACCCGCAAGGCCCGGCCCCACGCCTCCGAATGGCCGGCTCCAGCCGCCGCTATCGAGAACTCGGAGAGCCATTGGGAACGTTACCCGCCGCTCAATCCTGTCTTCCACACCTATTGGCTGCGGCGCCTGTCCGTCACTCTCCTCAACGTCCGAGCCCATCTTCCTTCTTGGCGCTCATTGGTTGCAGCCCCTGGCCTGCTCCGTCCCCAGTGGCCGCCAGGGTTCCCTAGAGGGGCTGGTAGACCTTGCCGCATGGGCGGGACCGGGTTATTCAGCCAGTGACGGGGCGACGAGCAGAAGGGTCCTGGAAGCGGCGTCCAGCTCTCCCCAGGCCTGCGGGTAAATACGGACAGCCTGGTTGCTGCCCCGGCCCGCTCAAAACTTTAGGGCGAAGGGACCGCGCCCGCCTTCTTGGCCGGTGCTTCAGTCCCTGACACTTTGTTCTGGTGTACTAGCTTCCAGGACCAGCCTCGCTCACCCGTGTCCGGAGACCCTTGGACCGTGTATATTCTAAAGCCAGAGGGTCAGATTCGCCAGCAGCCCGTCCCCGGGCTCCGACGCGCCGGCTGCGCCCGGAACCCCAGGTTCGCGGCCTCAGTTTCCGGCCGGTGCAGGCGTTTTGTGGCCCCAGCTCACGGAAGCAGATTCGGAGGGCCGAGACACGGAGGGACCGGAGATGGCGCCGCCGGCGGGCGGAGCCGTGGCGGCTTCGGACCCAGGCTCTGCAGCGGTGCTGCTTGCTGTGCACGCCACTGTGAGGCCGCTAGCGGCGGGGCCGGACGCCGAAGCGCAGTTGCGGAGGCTGCAGCTGAGCGCAGACCCGGAGCGGCCGGGGCGCTTCCGGCTGGAGCTGCTAGGCGCGGGTCCCGGGGCGGTGAGTGAGGGCGGCGCGAGCGCTTGGCCAGGCGACCTGGGCGGGGCAGGGCGCAGAGCTGGAGGCCAGGGCCGTCCACTTGCCCGCTGAGTTCCGAGTAGCAGGTCACTTTCCTTGCTTCTGTTTCTCGTCTATAAACGGGGATTATGCTGGCACTTACCTTTGTAGGACTGCTATGAGAGTTTTATAAGATAAGGAGTTTTAAAGAGCTTAGGACAGTGTAAGTGGCCTATAAATGTTACTTCATATGCCTTTGTTCATCACGTAGTGTGTGCTGGGGGAGGCATGAGCCTGGACTCTCCCCATTCTCAGGTCAGTTTGGAGTGGCCCTTGGAGACAGTCTCCTACACCGTCCGAGGTCCCAGCCAGCATGAGCTGCAGCCTCCACCAGGAGGGCCTGGGACCCTCAGCCTGCACTTCCTCAACCCTCTGGATGCTCAGCAGTGGGCAGCCCTGGTCCAAGGTGCCACCGTGGAGGGACAGAATGGTTAGTGCCCTGGAGCAAAGATTCATTTGGTTGGCCAGGGATTGACCAACAATCCCTGGGAGAGAGCTGTAGTAGTCCTGGCCTCCCAGGCCTGCATGCGGGACGTAGTGGGGAAAGACGGGCCTACCTTACCCACTGCTAGCGTTCTGGGAAGGCGCCCAGAAGAAAGTGGAGAAAAGGAACAGGCCAAGAGCTGGAGCCTCGAGTACCAGACAAATGTGGAGGGGCAGAACAAGCAGGCCCTCACGCCCTGGGTGATAAGACACTGTATCAAGAGCAATGAGAGTGACAGGCTCTGAACTGAGCTCCTTAAGACTGGTGGGGACCTGCATTTGTAGGTGTGGTGCAGTCAGAGATACTCAGGAGATGGAATTGTCTGGAATTTTGTCTGTTTAAATTGAAGAATGAGTGGTTGAGACAGGAAGATGGGGGACCAAATACCCTTGGGCTCCCAAAAGAGAGGGCCTGTTTGGAAGGGCATGGAGGTGGCCCAGTTCTTACACATCTGTGGGGAGTCGGAGCAGGTGAATTGTGGCTGGAGCTGGGGCTCTGGAGAGGTAAAGACTGGGGTAGGAAAGGTTAACCAAGGTCAGCAGGAGAGAAGTGTGGAGAGGAGAGGGTCAGGCAGGTGGATAGTACATCAGGGAAAGAGTCCACAAGTGCAGCTAGAGAGGCAGGAAGAAAACCATACAAGGTGATGTAAGAGAGGCCCAGACAACACAGCATTTGCAGAGGAAGAAAGGCTTTTTTCATTCTCTCACTCACCAGGTGTACTTGGTACCACTCTGGACTAAGCAGTTCTTTAGGCCTTGGAGGTCTATCATGAATAAAACTTCAAATCTCCGCCCTCTCGGAGCTTTCAGTGTTAGAGGAGGCAGACACATAAAATGAGTAGATAGAGCTCTGTCAAATGGTGGAAGGGATGGTAGTGCTGGGAAGGAGGCAGTGAAGGCCTTAAAGTGACACCGTGTGAAATCTGAAGATTGAGGTGTGCTGTGACCCATGTGGCCAGAGAGCAGTGGGTTCACAGCCCTGAGGCAAGAGCATGAGCCGAGGCTGGGCCAGGCCTGGTGCTTGATACTCATAGGGCAGATGGCTCAATTCTGAGGGCCGGAGCCTCAAGTGAGAGGGAAGTGGGGGAGACAGAGCGGCCAGCCAGGACACCCAGGGCGGCCAGTGTCCCTGGGAGGGCTGGATTGGAATGAAGCAGTCTCAGGTGTTCTGTGCTGCTGGTAGTCAGGAGAGGGGGCGGAGGTCCCTGAAGGCACCGAAGAAGAGGCTGTTCTGACTGCAGGGCTCCTGCTGAGCCAGAGGGGCAGGCTCCTGAGCACCCGCTTTTGGTTCTGCTGTGTGGTCAAGGGAGCAAGCGTCCCTGGCTGGTTGACGGGGCCTGTGGAGGCCAAAAGAAGTGGCCTGGCCTCTTTGGAGGAGGGACAAAGGTAGGACCGGACGGCAGAGGATCTGGAAGACTCCAGAGCACAAGTGCAGCTCCAGCTCTTCGAGCAGTTGGCCAGGACCTGAGGGGTCCCTTGACCCTTCTAAAGGCCATGGCTTGGGGGAAGACCTGGTCTGAAGTGTGGTCAAGGGCAGGGCACTGACATGGGCTGAGGTAAGGAGGGAGGCAAAGGTCCTGAAAAACTGAGGTCAGAGAACAGAGGCCTAGGTGAGGACTCAGCTGGGAGACCCCCAGCCCACTCCACATCTTCCCTCCTAGGCAGTGACAGCCTGCCTCCAGCCCTGAGCCCAGAAACAGGCCCTGTTTCCCCACCCAGCCCCTCTGAAGTGTACACACCCAAGGGCCCCCAACCCAAGGTGGATGTTTCCTCACATCCTGGAGACTTGATGGAGAAAGGTAAAGGCAGGTGGCCAGAAGGGGGTTGGGGGCCTGGGGTGACATGCTCAGCTGTGATGTGTTCTCTTTTTCCTTGCAGAAGAGCTGGCGGGGCGCTTGGCCCAGGCCATTGAGGGTGGGGATGAGAAAGGGGCAGCCCAAGCAGCAGCCATCCTGGCCCAGCATCGTGTGGCCCTCAGTGTCCAGCTCCAGGAGAGCTGCTTCCCTCCTGGCCCCATCAAGTGAGACCTGGGACTGTGTCCTCGCCCCACCCTCCTGACCCTCCCAGGTACCCCTTCACTCCTCCAACCTCTGTTCTGGCCCAGGCTACAGGTCACAGTTGAAGATGCTGCGTCCTCTGCCCACATCTCGCTGCAAGTCTACCCCCACTGCACCATCTCCACTCTTCAGGAGCAGGTGAGCAGGGTCTGGGGAGCCCTGCTGAGGGCAGTGATCCTGGGTGACACTGCTGAGCCCTGATGTTCTGGCTCCAGGTGTTCTCGGAGTTTGGCTTTCCGCCAGCAGTGCAACGCTGGGTCATTGGGAAGTGCCTTTGTGTGCCAGAGCGTAGCCTCGCTTCCTATGGGGTCCGGCAGGACAGGGACCCTGCTTTCCTCTACCTGCTCTCAGCCCCTCGAGAAACACCAGGTCAGTCCTTGACTGGGGTGGGATGAGGAAGGTGGGGTATAGCCTGACTCGGCCCTGAGCCCCACGCCCTCTACCATAGGACGCAGCCCTCAGTATCCCCAGAAGATGGATGGGGAACTAATCCACCGCCTATTTCCTCAGTCATTGGGGCTGCCCCAAGCCCCTCAGCCAGCCAGCTCCAGCCTCCCCAGCCCCCTTCAGGTAGGCAAGGGCACAGGTAAGATGGGCCTGGGTGGCTATGGGCAGTGGAAGGAAGGCGGGTAAGCAATAACTGTACCCCCCTCTCCAGTCTGGCTGGCCCTGCCCTTCTTGCACCTTCGTCAACATCCCGAGCAGGCCCGCCTGTGAGATGTGTAACACTCAGAGACCCTGTGCTTGGGACCTACTTCCTGCAGCCTCCACCCAGCAGTCACTAATGGTACTAGAGGCAAGGGAGGGGAGGGATTGGGGAGGGGTGGCAGAACAGCAAAATGAACCATCTTCCCCCCTGCCCCAGGTCACAAGGGGAGAGGATGGCCCTTCCCTTCCAGGCCCGAGGTCCCTGGATGCCCTCCTGAACCTCTCGGGGGATCTCCGCTAACAGCTCCCTGAGGACAGAGCCAGAGTCATTAAAGATTCTTTTGAACCAACTGAGTGCCCCCACTTTGTGTGGCCTGGGCTACTGGGCACAGTCCCACCCAGGACACTTGGCGGAGGGGGGCAGTTCCGGGGCTCCCCAGCAGAGTCCAGGTGGCTCTGAAGAACTACTTAGACCCCAGCCCCCAGGGGTCCTAGGACATCACGCTGACCTATCTTTCCAAACCCCAGGGGCTTACACAGCCCTCACCTCAGTTGCTGACCACTGCCAAGGCCCTCTGTAAGCCCCACCCCCAGCTAGCCAGGCCTCCCTTTATTCGCCTAAAGCCCCTCAGGTGTGTACTCTCTTCCCTTCACCCATTCAGCTCTCTGCCCTCCAATTTGGCCTTCTCCCTTCCAGGGCTGCTCTAGCCAGAATGTCTTAACATTCCCTTCCTGGAAACAAAAGCCCAGAAGCTAAGAGTCTTAGGCTAGGGCCCTGGGCTCCTGCTAAGGCAACATGCCCATGGCCCTACCACTGACCGGTCCACTGCTGTCCTGCCCCCACCCCTCCCCAGACCCCAGCCTGCTGCTGCGTGAACCCAGCTCAGCATGGTTGTTTGCACCCAGCCCCCAGCTGCCTGCAGTTGCCTGGAGGCACCATCCTATGGCAAACACCCAGACATTCCACCACCCTGCTCCCCTCCACCTGTCCAGCCAAGACTGGAAGCACATTCTAGTTTTGCCTGATTATCTCTGCTTTTGGGCAGGGCGGGTCTCCCTCTCCCAGCCCCAAATGGCTCAGGAAGGTCTTACTTCAGGCCAGGCCCCTCCTGTTGGGAAGCCTCCCAGGGCTCCCTCCCTGCTGCCCTCAGGAGACAGAGTGTTCAAGACATTGACATTTGGCTGTTACTCTGGCAGATCTCTGGGCTGTGTCTAACCAGGCCCTTTTCAACTGTGATCAAGTACTCTCCACCCCAAGAAGCGCTGCCATCTTCTTTAAAAGTCCTCTGTTTCCTGTCCCACATTCAGAACTGGGTGGGCTCCCAGCCAGCAGTCAGTGCAGGGCAATGGTGGCCACACTGGACGGGGCATCCCTGGGAGCTCTTGAGAGCAAAGGTGTTAGTCTCAGTGTGCCCTGCAAACTGCATTCCCATCACACAGTAGTTCAAATGTGTCCACTGAGAAATGTAATTTATTTCCATGATAGAGGCTGGAGGATTTGGAGCTCGAGCTCTGTCTCCTGCCCTGTCCCCTCGTCCCAGAGGAAGAGGGGCTTGGCCAAGAGGGCCAGCTGGGGCCTGAAGAGGCCCCAGGTGGCTCCTTGGCTTGAGGGCCCATTCAAGCAGTACAGCAAGCAGACAGTAGTCAGGGTCACTTGGGTGGCCGATAAGCCAGCTTCCGGCTCTTCAGGACTGACCACTTATGCCGCTTCATGGCGTAGACCAGGGGCAACAGCAAGCCCATCATCATCAACATCTGGGGATGAGGCAAGCTCAGAGGAGGGAGGCACCAAGGACCCCTGCCCTGGCTCCCAGCCTCTCCCATGCCCACTATGCCCCTTGCCCAACCCTTTCACCTTGAGCCCCATGCGTTTGCGATGGTCGTGCTCTGGCTCAGATGCCCAGCGCAGGAAGGTACACACGTCCTTGGCTACCTGGGACATGGTAGCTGGGGTGCCTGGGCCAAGGACAAGTGGTGAGGGCTGCTGTTGGGGTCCCTGCCCAACCTGCAGTAACCCTCAGGACATCCTCTCCATGGTAGATGGGTTCCAGCCCAAGACTTCAGAAGGGATGGGACCGTCCCTGAGCAGCCTCAGCACACAGCCAGGAGCTGGACAGGGCTGTGAAGACTGACCATGACCATGAGCCTGCTCAGATGTGCAGATAGTAGACAGTTCCCCAGCCAAGGAGAAACCCAGAGAAGCATCCTGGGCAGGGGGAAAAGCAGGACCCAGCATGACCATGCCCAGGGTGGGGGGCCTCACCATCATCAAACTCCAAGACCTCGTCGTAGATAGGAGGGGCCATGGCAATGGCCTGGCCAGGGAAGTAGGGGTTGAAGTAGAGGCCTTCCCGTAGTGACACTCCAGTGGGTGCATCGCAGTAGCCCGTGAGCAGGGAGAAGACGTAGTCCTCACCGCCGTGCCTGGGACCAGATCCATGCCTCCTCAGGCCCTGGTATGGGTTAGACCGACCTTCCCTCCCTCCACCCCCTGCAGGAAGCTGGTGTACCTAGCTCGCACCACGTAGCTGAGGTCAGGGGGCAGTGCTCCGTTGTTGGCTGCTCTGGCGGCCTCAGGGTTGGGGTACGGTTTGGGGAAGTAGTCAGACAGCTTCCCTGGTCGCATGAACATCTCCCCATCCTCGTTGGGGCCATCCTGAACTTCCACCTGCCATGGAGAGCAGCATCACAACCCTGGTTTCTGTCCTCCGAGCCCCAACCCCTGGGTCCTCTGCAGCATCTCCAGACCGAGTACCTCTTCAGCCAGGGCTTTGGCTTCCTCCTCAGTGTAGCACACGCCCACCAGGTGGCGGTAAGCCACATAGTCCATGCTGTGGCAGGAGGAGCACACCTGCTTATATACCTGGAAACCCCTTCGAATGCTAATAAGGAAAGGGAAAGGGTTAGTGGCACCAGGGTCCCCACCCACCCCACCCAGTCCACCCAGAAACTCCCCCAGGCAACCAGCCGCACACCTGGTGTGGTCCAAGGAAGAGAGGAGGCCGCGGTGGGACCACGGATAGCTGGGGGGGTGCAACTCGAGGTCGGTGGCACTCACGGCAGTATGCAGAGCCACAGCCAGGCCTGCACCCCCTGCCGCCAGCATGCCCAGCGCTGACAGCATCACTTTCCGGCCCCGGGACGGGCCAGACTTCGATGACAAGGGCATTGCCTGCAAGAGCTCCGCTCAGTGCCTGCCAGAACACCACCCTGCCCTACCTGTGGATCTAATTCTCGGGGCCTACCACTCCCACGCATCACCCAGCACTGGCCACCTCCCGCGGACCGCCAAAAGCACACTCTGCGCCACTGCCCGCACCACTCCTCCGCGCTGCTGACCCCGCGACCGTGAGTCGCCCATGAGGATTGGGTGTGAGGCGTGTTCTCGGATCCTGGGCCGGGGAACACGCCGAGGTGAGCAAGGGTGCTGGGGCAGGCCAAGGTCACAACAGCTGGCCGAGGTCAGGCTGAGGTCACTTCAGGACGCGGGCCCAGTCGGGAAGGCCAGAACGGGAGTAGGCCTGGGCGTGCCCCCCGCCCCCGCCCCGGGAAAGCCCTCAGCCCCTACCCGGCAGCGAGCCCGCCCAGTCGCCTTCATGCTCGGCACGAGGCGCCTCTGCTGCTCGCAGGGGTGGGCGCCCGGCCCTGCCCCCGGGAGGCACCAGGTAGACAGGCAGCGGAGGCCCAGTAGGGGCCTCGGGTGGCCAAGGTTGCTCCCCCGCTGGCTGGCGCGCGCCCGGAGCCTCCCCGCTGTGACCTTCACGGGCTGCGGGGCCGCGCGGCGGCCGGGTACGGGCCAGCGCTCACCTGAGGCGTCCGCAACGGGAGCTGCCCGGGCCGCGCGCCGCACAGCAGGCCCCGGGCACGAACGCCGGGCAGCCCCGCGGCCCGAGGGCCCAGCGCCGCCCCGCGAAGCGAAGCCGCCGCAGCCGCCATCTTGGCCCTCTTTGGCGCGGCCACCGCTCCCGTCGGCCCCTGCGGCGCCACGAGAGCTTAAAGCTCGCGAGAGCCAGGGACGCGGGGCGGGGTGGGGTTCATCCAGCGGGGTCGGGTTCATCAGGCGGGCCTGGTCCTCGCGGCTCTGCTTCGGTTGTCGTGGGGACTAGCCGTTGGGTTTTCCGCGTTGAGTCTCCCTGTTGCCGTGACAACGGCCGACTACCCCGGCTTTCTCAAAGCAGCGGAGCCCTCTCCTCTGGGTTGAGGGTAGACAGGCCGCCCAGCCGGGTAGGGTGGTGCCTCGCGCCGCTCCGGCCTTCCCGCACGGCCCCTCGGCCCCCGGCAGGCCCCTCACCCCTGCCAGGCCCACGCGAACACTGCTCTCCTGCAACCGAGCGACAAGGATTATCAGGCATATGTGCCCGGAGGCCGTCCGCCACAGCAGCCAGGAGAGCAGCGGCCAAGGTTCCTCAGGCAACCGCGGTCAGGAGTCAGGACCTCGGAAAATCTGCTTCCCCCTTCCCCTCGCATTAAGAGCAAGGAAAAAACTAGCAGTAATTGTCAGAGTCGACTTTTTCAGAACTCTGGAAATTAACCAAAGATAAAGTTGACCTTAAAATAAAACATGCATTTTTTTCCAGAAAAAAAGGGGGTGGGGAGCTTATTCGAGAATAGCAGCGAATTATAACTCCGGACAAGCATGCGAAAACAAGAACCAGAGGCAAGTCCAGGGAACAGAGGGAAGGACCTTCACAGAGAGAGAGAAGAAAGCTGGGAGGGGCAGCTTTGAACGAAAATCCATTGAAGGCATCGGAGAGTTCAGGGTGAAGGTTTCTCACTGGCTGACTGAGTTCTGGATAGTTGAAGGCAGCATTACCCATTAACAGCCAAAAAAAAAAAGGAAACAACCCAAATGTCTGTCATTTGATGAATGGGTAAACAAAATGTGTGGCAGGCCCTCACCGTGGACTGACTATTCAGCCATAGAAAAGAAATCCAGGGTGAACCTGGAGAACACTGTGCTGAGAGAAGCCAGTTAGGACAGACTAGCCAGGGGCCCAGAGGAAGCACAGTGATGGAGGCAGACAGATCCCTGGGGCCAGTAGAGGAGGTGCACGCCCGGTAGGAGGTGGTCAGGTTGGGAAAAAGTGCCTAGAGGTGACTCTGGTATGCCCAGGAAGTGGAGGAGACGTGGATGGGGCTTCAGAAGAGGGGCTGGGTGGGAGCCAGGACCTGCGTGTGGGCACCGAGACAGCTGGAGTCCGTGGGAGCAGCCCCTGAGGTCTGGGCATCCCTGAAGCCTCAGGTGGAGTGGGTGACTTGGCAAAGGGTCGTAGAGGGCACAGAGGAAACTCGAGATGCCCAGGGCAGTTGCTGGAGGTGTCCCAAGCCCAAGGTGGGCATCTGTACAGCCTGGTAGTTGAGAGGCGGCTGAGTGTTGAGAAGTGGCTAAAGTGGCTTGCCTGGCCAGTGTCTCCAGGCCTCAGCCCTTGACTCCTGGTGGCTCACCCCACAGAAGCAGACCTCCAGGCCCCTGGGGAAGGCCGAAGGTCTACCCCTGGAGCTTCCTTCTGGACCCAGTGACTGAGCTCACCAGGATCTCTCTGACTGTTTCCTTCAGCACCCTGCACTATGCCTGGTTCTGTGCCCAGAAAGTGGCAGGAAATGAGAAAGCGCTCATCCCATTCATGCTTCTCTTCTGGGGCTGGGGAGGCAAAGGAGGACTTAATACTGGGTACCGATTATCGACACAACACATACACACATGCTTGTAAATCTGTCCAGCTGGCACCACCTAAGGGTCCCCACACCACCCCCCACCCCCACCCCCGTGAGCTGGTTCAGCAGTAGCCACTCTTGTATTGGTTGGAAGTAGACCAGAGTGTCAGAAAACTCCAAATAACAATGGCTCGAACAAGGTAAAGTTTTCTCTTTTTTTTTTTTTGTTTCTGTTCAAGAAGCCCAGTTTAGCAACCAAGGGCCACTGTGATGACTTCTGACCCTCAGTGTGGGCTGTCCCTCATGTCCCAAACGACGCTCCCACATTCCCATGGGCAGGAGAGAGATGGGCTGCGAAGGTTAGGCTGCGTGAGGTCTCAGTTTGCCCTTGAAGCTGCTGCTCATTTCCTATCAGCCACGGTGCAGTCACGCGGTGTCACCTGGCTGCAGACACACTGGGAGTGTCTTTATTTGGGGGTGGCCTGTGCTCTGGTCGAAGGTGGGGCTCTTTGACTCAGAACTGATGTTGGGGGAGCAGTTGCTACTGTGCCCCACATCTTCAGAGGAAAGTGCAGGGTTTTATATTCATCCCTTTTACATCTGACCTGCATCTTTACCACCTGGCTGAAAAAAAAGTCAGGTGACAGTGAAATTCAGAACAGGAACGCTGCTGCCCCAACAAATCAACGTTGTCATTCCCACGGTCCCCCTTCAACTTCTGTGTGCAGCCCCCAAGAATTCTGCACGGGTTAGCTCAGACACAATTGAGATAATCTTTTGTCTTTGGTTTTACATTATTTTTGGAAAGGTGAAGGGAGGAGGAAAAAGACAAACATTGATGTCAGAGAGAAACATTGATCAGTTGCCTGTATGTGCCCAACTGGGGACTGAACCTGCGACACAGGCATGTGCCCTGACTGGGAACTGAACTGCTGACCTTTTGTTTTGCAGGATGATGCCCAACCCCCTGGGCCACACCAGTCCGGGCAAGATGGTCTTTTAGCTTTTGTCCCCACTTGTATGTTCCATGATTAATGTATCTTCATGACTTGTGTTTAAGTGACTGCCTAAGTCCAGTTAAAAATAGTTGATTGAGGCCAAAGTCTGGCTGGAAGGGATTTTGTGTTAGATGCCAGGCCACAGGGACAGAAACTACAGGACACCATGACAAAGTGGAGATGTCCACCTGTCTCAGACGACAGGAGGCCCACGGACAAGTGGTGCTGGGCAGACCCGGGGAGAGACCTAAAGAGGCCAGCCTGGGAGGTGCTCCTGCGGGGTGGGGTGGAAGCCTAAGGATCCTTGTTCCACATAGAAAGTGAATAGAGATTCTAGCACCTCGGGGACCCACAGGCCAAAGATAGATTGCTAGTCACACTGGGTCTCTGGCACCCTTGCTCCACCCTGATCCCCACAGTGCAGGTCAGAGCGCAAATGCCCCCTTAACAGGGGACCAGCAGGAACCTCTGGAGAGAGGCTCCAGAGAAAACCCCTCTGGGTGCTGGCCCTGAGGCTATGCCAGCTGGTCCCCCACTGGGGACCAGGAGCCGCAGACAGAAGACAAGCCCCACCTTAGGGTCAGGGCCAAACAGGCACTGGGGGCTGGGGCTTCCTCCTTGGGACTTGTCAGGCCACAAGCAGTGCCAAAAGGACACTGGTTGGAGTTGATCCTCCAGGAGGTGCAGCTCTGCCGTGAACACTGAGGCCAGTGAGGGCTGTACTCACTAACCCTTGGGGTGCTGGTAGGGGCACGTCGGCCCTCCTGAGGGGAGAGCTTCCCCAGCCTGACATAGTGTTGCTTTTCGTCCCTCTACAGTAGACAATGCTGTCCCAGTTCCTTTTGGGGGTCTCAGAATAAGCACTTCTCTGTGCTGGCCCATTGGTGTCCTCCCTTGGGGCACTATGACCCCACAGACTGCCTGCTTCTGGGGGCTGCTGGGTGGGCTCCCCCACCATGCCCACAATGGGCATCTGGCCTGGTTCAGCTCCAAGGAAGCTGGGCTGGGCACTCCTCTGCTTTATCCCAAGTCCACACCGAGGTCCTGGCCTTGGCTGGGCCCCCATCCCTCACCCCAGCCTCCCCTGCAGGGCTCCAGCTCCAGCCCCACAGCCCCAGTGCCAAGTACAATGGCACTGGGAGGTCTCTGTTTGCTTCAGCTCCTGTCAGACCCCCTAGCCCTGCCCACTGTTTCCTCTTACCCAGCACTGTGCCTCCCACAGCACTGGATGGGGATGCCGTCCAGGAAGTGGACCAGGGCAGTGCCCTCCAGGAAGGGGCTGTGCGGGAATGCCAAGCCCTGCAGGCAGAGCCTCTCCCCATCAGGACCTGGGGCCCACACGGACAAGGGACATTGGGCCAGGAGCCCCAGGACAGCTGAGACAAAATACTGGTTTATTTCCTAGGAAGGAGAATATGAGGGTGTTTGGGGAGTTCCCACTGCAGTCTTCATGCCACAGGGCAAGCTGACGTCACTTCCAGAAGAGAACATTCCAGAAGAGCAACCAGCAGGGGTAGAGGCCCAGAGCCAGCAGTGGAAAGAGCAGGGCGCCATAGGTGTGGTGTTCTAGCACGCCCTGTGCCAGCGCTGCCAGGAAGAGCTGCCAGGCCTCAGCCAGTGACAGTGGCACTTCCTGCAGCTCCCGCCACAGGAACAGGCTGCCCAGGAGTGTGGCTGCTGGGCTCGTCAGCACCAGCAGAGCAGCATAGAGTGGCCTGGGTGGAGAAGCGGGGTCAGGTGGGTTCTGAGTTGGGGGCACAGGCACCAACTGGGGTGGAAGGGCACTGTGTGAGGGCAAGTATATAGTGAGAGGCATTGGCTCTGGGGGTGGCAAGGGGGTTGACCAGCACATACCGGGGGCCATGGGGTTTAGTGAGCACAGCAGCGGGCACCATGGTGGCGGCCAGTAGGAAGCCAAGTGAGAAGTTGGTGAGGGCGATGCAGGCCAGCTGTAGTGCCAGGTAGATCAGAGCCACCAGCTTCAGCGCCATCCAGCCCCTGTCTGGGGCCTCTGTGCTCACCACACTGCAAGGCAAGGGACTCATGAGTCAGCTGCCTGTGTGTCCAGGGTGCCCCCTGCCGGTGCCCACCCAGCCCAGCTCCTCACCGGTGGGTGTTGTGTGGGAGGGCCAGGCCAGCTACATAGATGGCCAGCAGCGTCAGCACCACAGCCTCAGCCTCAGCCACGGGAAAATGCTGGGTGGCCACGTGCTGGCCCAGCACGGGTAGGACGTAGAGGGCCAGGCCCATGGCCTGTGAGATCAGCAAGGGCGCCACAAGGGAAGCCAGCCCCACACCCTGCGGGACACACAGGTGGCTGGAGATGGACCCTGGGGCCAGGCAAGGCTGAGGATCCTTACCACCCCCACCAGTTAAGACTGAGTGGCAGCAGTAACCACCCCCTGGGAGTCTAGAAGCCCACCCTAGGGGCAGAGTAGGGGGGGACTGTCACCTGTGCTGGGGGTAGGGGAGGACTGGGTCCAAAGGTCGCCCCAGCGTCCTTAGGGCCCACTCCGGCCTCGTGCAGCTGCATCCACAGTTCCAGGGCGTGGCCTAGTCAAGGACCCTGACGAGAGGTGTGATGGGATCTGCCTGGTAGGGGACCCAGGGCTCACCCCCACTCCCTCACCCTGAGGATGGGGTCTCTCCTCAGCCTAGAGTGGAGGAGACCTGAGGCCAGCCACAGGTGCACAGTGGGGGTGCAGAGGATATCTTGAGACCAAGGACCAGGAGCAAGAAGCCTGCAGCAGGCATGTAGAGGCCGATGGAGACAAAGCGGGAGAGGGCGGGGAGCAGGTAGAAGAAGAAGGACTGGTGCAGACGCTCCAGAAGGTGGTTGAGCTTGCGGAACATGCCCTCCAGAGCCCTGCCGGTGAGGGACAAAGTCAAGGCTGGCCGGGACCCTAGGCACCCGTATCCCGCCCTGAGCATGGAAGGAGGGGACCTGAGCCACTTACTTGCCCACGGCCACCAGGTCATACTTATACTGGCGGAAGCTGTTGATGCCACGCAGGGTTAGAGCCTCCACGCGGTAGCGTAGGAAGAGGCCATGGGGACCGTGGGGGCGGCCAGAGGCCTGCTGCAGAACCATGAGCAGCAGCGTCTGCAGACCCTGCAGCGGCCCGTCTACCGATGTCCATTCCTGGGGCTGCAACTTTGAGGGTTTGGAGACAGGGTCAGATAATGTCCCCCAGGCCTCACCCCCCTCCCCCGGCAGGCAGCCCTACCTTGCCCTGCAGCGTGCACAGCAGCCCCCCTCTCTGGCAGAAAGTCTGGAAGAGGTTGAGCAGGTCAAGGTTGGGCAGCTGCCCATTGAGTCCCTCCACAGCCACATCAAGGCTAGTGACCACATCGCTGCTCAGCTCCAGGGCCACAGCTGCCTGGATGGCCCCAGCCCGGCCCTGCAGAGGGGACGACTGCATGCCTGTAGGAGCAGGTGTGTGAGCTGACAATGGGCGCTGGTGAGGACAGTGGCCTGAGAGAGGGACCAGGGAAGGGCAAGAGCACCCACCAGTGACATTGATGTCGTGGTAGGCTTCAAGCCAAGCCTCCGTGCCCAGAAGGTCGTGTTCTGTCACCAGGAAGATGATGTCTTTGGCCCAGTAAATCTGCCCTGGAGGCCAGAAGCAGGGTCAGCAGGACCTGAGGCAGTGGCGAAACCCTCCCTTGCTAGGAATAGCCTCTGTGACTCACCCCGAAAGTGGGCAGCCAGTGCCAGCAGAAGCCCCACAGCCTGGCTGTTGGTAGACTCAGGGCCACAGGATACAGTGAGCACCAGAGACTCGGTGCTGGCAGCACGTGGGGCCCGCAAGATGCCATACACGTTGGTGCCTGAAACCATCTGCGAGCAGCATTGGTGGGGATGTCTCAGCACGACCCCACCCTTATTCAGCGACAGCCTCTCCCCCTTCCGCCACAGAATGCCCACTACGATTTTCCCTGGCCCCAAGCCACCCCCTCAAGGTGCTTTTTGGTCTCAGGCACCCCTCGCCCCCACTATACATAGCGCTCGTGGATCTCATCTGGAAAGGGCAGTTTCCGGGAGAAACTCTGAGTGTAGACTTCCAGCCCCACTGACCGCATTGTCCGCTCCAGCCACACCACCGGCAGGGCCCTAGAGACACGAGACAGCCTCTGAATAGAGCTCCCTGGCCTTGACCACCCGTGTCCCCGATACCCGCGGCTCTACCGCTCACCCCGACTTCCTGCGGTGGGCAGCGAAGTCCCGGGCAAAGCTCCTGGCCCGGTCTCCACCCGCAAACTGCTCCTCCACCATGGTGGAGCCCATGGCGTTCTCCGACATGTACGTGCGCTGGGTCAGCGGCGGGAAGGCCAGCGCCAGGAACCAGGCGATGCCCGCCACATAGCTCAGCACGCTGCGGGGAGAGGGGGCGGAGGAGACCACGGAACGTCAGCCGGTCCTGGGTCCCCAGGCTGTCCTCCACACCGGGAGTCAGACGGGCATATCTGAGGAAGCTAGACGCGCAGTCCCGGCACCCGCAACTCTCGACGGGGAGCTAAACCGGGCCTGATGCCCCAAGTAATGCGGGTGAGCCCCACACCCTCAGGCCCCGCCCTCACCAGAGCGGCGCATTGAAGCGCAGAATGAGGCGGACGAGTGCGCGCCGCCGCACGGGGTCTGACAGGAGACCCATGGAGGGACGGCTCTGGGGCCGTGCTCCTGCAGCCCACTACGGCCGCTGGCCCGGCACACCCCTCTTCCCAAGCCCGGCTCAGCGCCCGCCCACAGTTCCGGTCCCAGCGGCCCTCGCGCTGCTGCGCAAGCGTGGTACCAGCCCACACAGCAAGGCCTCCGTGCAGGGTTGAGGCGGACAGGTGTGACGCGAGCACTAGGGGCTGGGTTCTCGGGTCCGCAGTGCGCGGTGTGGAAGAGCACTGAGGACAGCCCTCCGTCGTGGCCAATCGGCAGGAGGAGAGAGCTCCTCGGTTCAAGGATCTTAGGCCAATCAGAAGAGGGTGAATTGGGCAGGTGGGTGGAAAGCTGGAGGCAGCAACCAGAGCACATATGCCCAGAGGAAGTCCTGAAGGTACTGCTCCTGGAAATGACAGATGAGCGCCAGTGGAATGTCAGAAGGGGGCTCCTGCGGACTGAGAGGCCAAGACTTGGGCAGACTCATTTCTATGGATGTCGGTCGCCAAAAATGGCAGTGGGTGCCTCAGTGGAATCACAGCAAGAACCCACCATCAGGGTCAGAGGACCACAGGGAGGAAGATGTAAATGGTACTACCAGCCAAAACGGGTTTCTGAGAAGCTGGGGAGTGCCCAGGACTTTAGGGGAGAAGCAGACTCTGGATGTAGATTGCAGGGGCTGGTGGTCAGGGCTCAGGCAGGTCTGAGAGCAGGACATGGAGGGGGTGTCTGTGTCCCACTGAGGATGGGTCAGAGCTGAGGCGAGAAAACTCCAGGTGTGTCTGTACTTTGGGGGCCCAAGGTAAGTAGAACAGACCCAGAGTTTTTAGGGGAAAGGGGGCCATTTAGTCCAAGTCACAGTTCCTAGGATGTGGGACATGCCCACTGCCCAATCTCCATGGTGGGTACCCACAGCCAGCTGAGTGCCACCTCAGCCCTTGTGCTCAGGGCCATGCACGTGCTGGGGCGAGGGTAACAGACTCCACAATCTGCTGGCCTGGCTCAGTCTGCCAGGCCACACCTCACTGCTCCACTGCCTTGAACCTTTCTGGGTACAAGCTGTTCTCTGCACCCAGGGACCAGCTCTCCACACCTTCTTCTTCAGAATTTGAATCCTGAGTCTTGTAGTTCATGTGTGGTGGAAGGTCCCTAGTCACCCTCCAAAAGCCAGCACCAGGCCAAGCTCTGAACTACTGTGGGGAGATCAAAGTGCAGTGGACTGTGTGCGCATTTTATTCTGGGCATGGGGGGACGGGTGCTCAGTCCCCCAGCAAGATAGAGGCCTCGCGTACATGCTGCCGGACCACACGGTCCAGGAGGGTGTGTACATCTCGGGCAGCCCGGGCAGCAGCCTCTAGCACCCGCTCCAGGTGGTCCTCATGAAGCCTGGCATCCATCTCAAGCAGTGCAATCTGGCCTGAGGCCGGCAGCAGGGCCAGGGCCAGCTGGGGGCCACCTGCTGCTTCCTCTACGTGGCTGAGGTCCGCCAGGGCTGTGCCATCCACGAAGCCAGCTGAGCAGGCACACACAAAGTCCCGCATCGGTATCCCAGCATCCAGCACTGCCAGTGTGGCTGCATTCACACAAGCCGCATAGGTCCCGCCATCTGCCTGCAGCACCTGCCAGGACCCCGCCCCAGTGGCATCAATCCATTAGGCTGCCTGCCCTCACCCCCACTTGCCTCCATGTTCCTCCTTTTCCCAGGTTGAGGGCTGCTGCCTGCTCACCTGTACATAGATGTCAATCTGGGACCGTGGGTGCAGCTGCGTAAGGATGGCTGCCTCAAAGGTCTGACGCAGTTGCAGACCCATCTCGCAGGACTTCCGATCCCCATGTGGCCGCCGCTTGCGCTCACCTGTGCTGAAGGTCGCAGAACTGTACTGACAGTTTACCAGGGCCCTGTCTGGTAGGGCTCGTGCCCGGGAGCCCCGGATCTGGGGAAGAAAGGACACGTGAGCCTGGCCCACTTCTCTCAGCTCACATTGCCCCTTCCTCTGGCTCGTCCCAAACCTCAGCTCCTCTCCTTCTAACATCTCAACAAGTGCAACTACCTCCAAAACAGAGCCTGACAGAGGGCCACCTGATCAAGCTGTAAGCCACCAACACCTCTGAGTCTTACCTCTCTTAACAGGCCTCCCTGTTTCCACCCTTGCCTCATCCCCTCCCAATCAGTTTCCCATTTGTAGCCAGAGCCAGTCTGTTTCCTCTACACAGCCACATACTCTAAAGACTTCCCACCAGATAAAATCCTAAATCTTTCCCCTAGTCCACAAAGCCCCAAGTTTGTGCCTCCCCAGAAACCTCTCAAACTCATTTAGAATTATTCTCCATCTCCCCAGCCAGTGGCCTTTCTGCTCTGCAGAGGTGCCGTGCTTCCTTCCACTCCCTCTACTCTGTCCTCTTAGTTCGCTCCCCCAGGAAAGCTGGGCTCCCAGACTCATGCGCAGAGCAAACATTTTTTTCAGTGCCTGTGTTGGCAGGCTTCGTTACAGCCCTGGAAGCTGGCAATAAAACTAAGGGGTTTTATTTAAAGTCTCTGTGCTCGCGGAGCTTATGTTAGTGGGGAGATCAAGATGAGAAAAGACAAGTTAAATTGGTGTCTGAGGTGACAGGTGCAGAAAGCGTGTAGTTGTAGGGTACAGGACATGCCACGTGGATAAGGTGGTTGGGGAGGTGCCATCTAGACAGTGAAATCAGAGTAGAGAGGTGAAGACACGGCGGGGAGCGCGCCCGGGACTTTGAGGGAGAGGAGGGAGGAGTGGAGGGCGCAGGAGTCAGAGGCAGAGGAAAAAGGCAGGGACCACCGTGCAGCACAGTGCAAGGGCTTGGGCTTGAACTCCGGAGGCGTGCGCGGGCGGTCGCCCCCAGAGCCTCTGCTCAACCTGGCGGCCGCCGCCCAACCCCACACATCGCTCGGCTAGAGCCAAGTTCACTCGCCTCGTGCGGCCCGTAGACCACGGCCAGCGCCTTGGTGTTGCCCTGCTCAATGTAGGCGGAGCCGTCGGCCTGCGCGAACACGCCCATCCGCGCCTGGATCTTGCGCAGCTCCCCAGCGCGCCGCCCGTCCACTCGGTAGCCCTGGTCCGACAGGAGCTCCAACCCCGCCATGCTGTCGGGCAGCCTGAGCAGCTTCCGCCTTCCGCAGAACCACAGTAAACGCCCCCACTTCCGACCTGTCGGGGGTCTACAGTTCTCCGCAGTCCAGCTCCCTACTTCCGTCCTCAGAACGACGGTTCCAGGCCGCCCGGATCCCCAACTTCCGGTCTCAGAGAACTACAGTTCCCGGCGGCACCACTTTCCTCACTTCCGGCTCCGGGAAACTGCCGCGGGCCGGTCCGGGTGGGCAGCGCAGTCTCCGCGGCTGTCAAGGTGGACAGCCCCCTGCCCCCCGGTCCCACGCCGACCTGGTCGGCTCGACTTTGCTTCTCTGGATTCGGGAGTCCCCTTGGGAGTTCGCGGACGTAAATGCATCCATTCGCCCAAGCTGAGACACACTTTCTCCTGTTTTCTTACCATTCAGTGTTCACATTTGTCCACTTGAAAATAGACACATGCTTTTGTACCTTGCATACACATGGTCACATTCTTTTTAGAGCAGTTTTAATTTTTCACGTTGGCTTAGTTCTTCCGTCCGCACGCCCCTCCCCAATTTCACTTATCCTTATAAATGATGATTTTCATGTGTTTCTCCGTGCTCACATAATTACAAACAAATTATACGCAAATACGTGTACAGTCAGACGGTAGCTTTTGGAACTCACGTTATTTTTTGACGGGATCATTTCGTACACTTTGTTTTTCACTAAAAAAAAAAAAACTATGAAATCCGTCTAAATAGTTCTGTGGAACTCAGTATTTTGTTGGCTGCTTGAAACCCACGGTGTAGGTGTTCCAGGATGTATCCTGCCACTGAGCAGTGGTGTATGTCCAAATCCAAAAGGTGGGTCCTTTCAAAAGCAGTTACAATTGCCGACATCTCCTGGGCACCTTGCACTAACCTGTCTCATTGCATGTTTTTAAATTTTTTGTTGAAAACTCAACATCTTAGATGATCTGTTATAGGGGCTCTGGATTATAATTAGCCAATCTTTCCTTTGGTGTGTTGGTGCTGCTGTTTTGTTAGTTTACCAGCCTACTGTTTTGTCTGGGGCAGCACTGTGAAGTCAGTTCCTCCACAGTGTGCAACTTCTGATGTCACCACTCACCCACTACCCCCAGTTCTTATGTTTAAGCCTGGTGTCCTGGAAGTCATATCTTGGTCAGCAGTCAGCATAGCTTACAGTTCAGCCCCCTGTTGGGTAAAGGTTGTGCTTTAACTCCCTGAGCCAGTGAGGCACCGCCCTCTGCTGATGGACCAGTGTGTGGTTAGGGAAATATTTCAAGTGTGTCCCATATCCAGCCAGTGTAACAGACTGCAGAACACCCTCCACAGACATCCAGGTTCTAATCCCCAAAGGCTGTGAATGTATCTTACAAGGCAAAGGAATTTTGCAGATGTGATTATGTTGAGGACCTTGAGATGGGGAGACTGTCCTGGATTATCCTGGTGGGCCCCAAATGTAATCATGAGTATCCTTTTAAGGTAGAAGCAGAGGAATACTTGGTTACAAGACAAGGCAAGGTGACCTTGGAGGCAGAGACTGGAATGATGTCACCACAAACCAAGGCACACTGGATGCTGGACAAGGCAAGGAATGAATTCCCTTGGAACCACTTGAAGGAACCATTCCTACCGACACCTTGATCTTAGCCCATAAAACTCAGCTTGGACTTCTGGCCTCCAGAACCAAAAGAGAATAAATGTTGTTTTAAGCTTTCAAGTTTGTGGTAATTTGTTAACTGGTAATTTCATAACTTCTCACCACTAAGATGTCCATTGTCTTCTACAATACCACACTCAACCTCCAAAGAAAGCCAGCCTGCTCAGCCTTGCTGGGGAGCTGCTAGGCCTTCCATCCTGCCTGCCAACCTGGGCAGGGGCTGGGGGAGCTGGGGCCAGGGTGGAAGCCTGACCTACGGGTAGTTGTTGAAGGGGATGGTAGGCCTTACCTCCGCCCTGCAACTGGAAATCCCATGAGCTCCGTTTAACCCTCTTGGAGTAGAGCTTTCGGAACATGGATTTGGGATGGGAGGAAGCAGGTTCTGATTCAAATGCCAGATGCCTGTTCTTACCAAGACTTAGTAGACCTCCTTGAATAATGCTGTATGTCCTTCAGTCAATATCCAGAGGGAGAGGGTCACGCAGTCCTCGTGGAAGATTTGCTCCTTCAGGCCTCTCACGGTCAAGGCTTGGCACAGACACTGTCCCTTCCATCATACTCCTCTGGTCAGAAATAAGGCCCACAGCCAGTTCAGATGGCACGGCATGAGAAACGGACCCCCCTTTGAGGGGTGAGCAGCACATTCCTCTTCGGGTGGCCATCTACATCTCAGGTGGGGCCTCTGCCACCTCCTCCAGCAACTGGAAGGGACTGTCTCTGTGAGGACGGCAGGCTTGTGGGAGTTTGGGAGGGCAAGGTCGCACAGCAATCACTGGAGGCCCCGCCCCAGGTCTCAGAGCACTGACTCTGCCTGCGGGGTGTGAGTGCACATCAGCTCTGCCCCTTTCAGCATCAGGTCCTGAGAGCTTCCTTCACCTGGGAGGCTATGCTGGTTTCCAGCTGCTGTGGAGCAAGCGGCCACAGTGAACATTACACCTGCTTGTTGCCCTGGCTGGTGTGGCTCATGGGTTGAGCGCCAGCTTGAGAACCTAGAAGTCATTGGTTTGATCCCTGGTCAGAGCACATGCCTAGGTTGTGCACCAGGTCCCTAGTTGGGGGTGTGTGAGAGGCAACCAATTGATGTATCTCTCTTACATTAATGTTCCTCTCCCTTTTTGTCTCCCTTCTCTCTCTCTAAAATAAATAAGTACAATCTTTAAAAAAAATTGTTGTTCAGCCCTGGCTGCTGTGGCTCAGTGGATTGAGTGCCAGCCTGCAAACCAACGGGTCTCTGGTTCCATTCCCAGTCAGGGCACCTGCCTGGGTTGCAGGCCAAGTTCCCCAGTGCAGGGTGCGCAAGAGGCAACCACACATTCAGGTTTCTCTCCCTCCTTTTCTCCCTCCCTTCCCCTCTGTCTAAAAATAAATAAATAAAATCTTTAAAAAAAAAACCTGTTGTTCAAGTACAGTTGTCTCCATTTTCCTGCCACCAATTTCCTGCCACCATTTCCCCTTCACTCATCCACCCCCACCTCCCACCCTAAATAAATAAAATCTTTTTTAAATATATTTTTTATTTATTTTCAGAGAGAGGGGAAGGGAAGGGGAAAGAGTGGGAAAGAAACATCAGTGTGTGGTTGCCTCTCATGTGACCCCTACTGGGGACCCAGGCATGTGCTCTGACTGGGAATCGAACCGGTGACCCTTTGCTTCACAGGCCCGTGCTCAATCCACTGAGCTACACCAGCCAGGGCTAAAATCTTAAAACAAAACAAAAAAAAGAAAGATTCTGCCTCACAACCCT
Organism: Carollia perspicillata; assembly: GCA_004027735.1. Taxonomy (NCBI): domain Eukaryota; kingdom Metazoa; phylum Chordata; class Mammalia; order Chiroptera; family Phyllostomidae; genus Carollia; species Carollia perspicillata. The sequence goes on from PVKM010009603.1 coordinate 36,029, forward strand.
TAGAAATAGAATTCTTTCCTAATTATGTGCACCATTAAAATTGTCATTATTTCCATTGAGATTAAGTGCAGGTGTCTCCTAGTCCCTGGAACACAGCTCTCAGAGGCGTCCCCTGCCGCGGTCCAGCCGCGGCTGGGTCAAGGGGTCCCTCTGGGTGAAGGCAGGAGTCGGCGCGGAAATCAGGCTACTACACAGCTCATGGCAGGTGAAGCTCTGAAGACGTTTATTAATTTCATAAGCAAGGTTTTATATTTTCTAAATTGGCAAAGCTTCTGTCTTGGTGATTACAGTTGATCATAGAAACGGAAAATCCACAACCCAGATATAAACTTCATCAATCTAACAACTCTTGACAATATAAATATTATCATGGAAACGAACATATTGGCCTTAGAGATGATAAACAACTTAATTATATAAGTAAAGTTTAACAATGACCACACTCTGAGTTAACCCCCCTTATAACAATGATTCAATTTTTCTTCATGAGTATGGCAAGTTCCCTTTCCACATGGTTAGTCCGCTCCAAACAACATCCCTTGTTGCCTGTGATTAATCGTCTAAGGGTATGGTACAGGAACAGAGGGTATGGCAAA
>PVKM010009604.1:0-26202 GCA_004027735.1 Carollia perspicillata
ACTCGGGCCTGGCACTCCGCAGGTGTTCCCTAAACGCCCCTGCTCCCTCCTCTCCCCCTGCTGTAGGACAGCTTTTCTTTCATCCTTCATGCAAATCCCGGGGCCCCCAGCCTTTGTTTCCCTCCCCTACCTCATTCAATGCTCCAGTCCATTTACTTCTTACTTATCTCTTTCCGGTGTTTGCCATGGATTTTAAGATATTTTGAAAGAGAAGAGAGAAGAAAAAAGAATTTGAAGAAGGAAGGGTGAGATATTCTTTCTGGAAATTAAGTGAAGGAAACACGGTACAAAGGGTTTGAGGTCGATCCTTTGAGAGGCACCAGGACAGCACCTGGGAGAGTAATGGTGGAGGCGAGGAAGCCACCAGAAAAGCAATCAGGACAGCTAACTTAAGAAGAAGGCAAGATTGATGGCCACAGCCAAGGGTGGCCACTGGCCCTGTTCCACAGCAGCTGTGAGGGGCTCCTCACATGCCCTCCCCTGGGGTGCTAATCACCCAGGGCCACAGCCAGGGGGACCTCACTCCATGGACTAAATAGCCAGACCCTGGCAAGAGCACCCCTGCCAGCATCCTCGGGCTTTGGGCCCTAACCTTTTCATTTATTGATGGTTCAAGGCCGTTAAACACAAATTCCATGCAGCCCCAAGTCCAGAAGGGGAGAGACAAATCCTGACCCAGTCCCTCCAGCACCAGGACAAATGAAAGAATGCTTACAGGACCAAACGCCAAGGCTGACTCCATTCTCACCCCTTCCTAAATCAAGTACTCCTGTCTCACAGCTGTCACTCACTCTGCTCTGCTCTCCTTCCAGGTCTGTGAGTCGAGATCTGACAGGTTTGCCTCAGGGTAAACTCTGTCACTTAGGGCCAGGTTTCAGGCACAGTGGCACTTCAGACCCTCTCAGCTCACCTTGACTCAAAATCACGTCTGCGTTTTTCTCCAGACTGCCCGTGCCAACCAAAGCTGCCCGTGCGCCTTTGATGAGAGATACGCATGCCATCTGGTCCCGCATCGGCGTGTGTGTGTAGTGTGTGGGCATGCTTGCTGTGTGGGCATTTGGCTCCAGGACAAGAACTGCCACGTGTCGGGGAAATTCAAATAGCCAAGCTGTCTGACCAACACGTACTTCTGCATTTGGACAGTATCTGTACGAGCCAGGATTTCAGGATTTTAGTTTAACATTTTGCCTCATCACTTGAGACTGCTGAAAATGATAAAAGCAGGGAAGAATTGGCATGCCGTGAAAGAATTAAAAAATAAATAAGAATAAGAATTCCGGAGGTGGCCTTTATGAAATCTAGTAGAAAGCACAGCTCTATAATGTATTCCAGTTGCTGCTCAGCCTTGCTCAGGACAGCCAGGCCTTGGTCAAAAACGACCACAGTGAAGCCCCTCCTTCAGACACGAGCACTATACTCTGTGTGTCAGCAGCACATTTCACTCCACAGTTTCACCTGCTGACCATCACGTGAAGATCTGCGAGGACAGAAGACAACACTGGTGTTCCCTCCCTGGTGTCTGGTGCTCTAACAGCAGCCGAAAGCTGCCCCACTGGAGTAGCTGATGGTTGGGATATGTTTTTTTCTAGAGGCTAATTTTACAAATCTTTGGAGGGGATGGGATAAAGTAGATAGATGGTTAAAGGAGGTGATTTTTCAAGTAACAATGTTATCTTCTTTTCTTCCTCTAAATCCCCTTTTAGAGGATTTAGAGCAAGGTTCTCCTTGCTCGGGACCCATCTGATCTCATCAACGGGCTCCTGTGATCTCTGGCTTCCAGTTGGGTTTGGCAGGAGAACTGGAGGGCTGAAGCGTGAGCTTGGGTGTGAGTCCTCCAGATCCATCCCTGCTGCCTCTGTCTGACGAAAGGTGGCCTCTCAGCATGGCTGCGTCCTTCGTTCTGGTACCTGCTACCCCCCACCCCCTTTGCCTTCAGTGTGGGTCCACCGCTGTCACTAGCTCTGGGATACCCATCATGCCCTGCTGGTTTTCCCAGACCTTGCCTCTACCTTTGTAAATAACTCCTTTATTAAATTTTCCAGTGAGCACGTCTTCTGTTTTTTTGCTGAGATTCTGATGGCATGATGAGCTATTACTTGACTAATCTGCTGGCCTTCCATAACCTTTCTTCTCCAAAAGCAAAGTGTCCCAGGCCTTGACACCACAAGGAGGGTGGCCCAAACCAGGAGGACCACGTCACTTGCTCATTGAAAAAGGAACATCTCATCCGTCTACTGAAACCCACTACAATATCCTACCTGCTGAGTTGTCAGATTCCTGCCAGATCAAGAAGAGAAAAACCCATCTGTAGAATGACATTTCAAACATTTTCTGCAGGAATGGAAGGAAAGGAGGGAGGAAGGGCTGTGCAGTAAATCACTGTTTTCCAGGATGTGATCATGAGCACTGCCATTTAAGCGCCTACCTTGTCTGGCTGTGTACTCATTGTCTTCGATCAGTCTGGCCAATCCGAAGTCGGCAATCTTGCATATTAGTCCATTCCCCACGAGAATGTTTGCTGATCGCAGATCTCTGTGGATATAATTCATGCGCTCAATGTAAGCCATTCCTGCAGCGACCTGTGGACATCAAGGGAACAGAGCACGTTATACCTTGGCTTGATGTATTACATGTCATTGTATCTAAGGCAGGGATGCAGGTACCAAGAGGCCTACCTGTGCTGCCATGTCCACAAGATTAGGTAGTTTCAGAGCTCTTCCTTCTCCATCTTTTAAGAAATCAAGTAAACTTCCTATGAACAAAACATAAAACCATTTCAATTTGCTTTGAAAGATCACAATTTCCAACAAAGGGCTATATTTGGTTTTATTAGAAGTAATGAGGTAACTGAATTAAATAATGCCATCGATGCAAAAGAAAGGCTGATACCAAAAACCCAGAAAAAAAACAATGCAGTAAAAGGCAGAAAAAAACTTAAAAAGTAAACAATGGTAATATCATTTTCAAGAAAAACAAAAATTTGATAAAACTAAAGAAACGGGACTCAATTCCCTTTTCGTCACGAAGAACATGTGAAGAGCTACACCACTTGTCTCACTCTCTGGTCGGCCCTGCACGAAGGGGTGAGGTGGGGAGACACCTGCCAGCCTAGTGCCTCCTGAAATGCGGTCCTGGGACCAGCGGGGACAGCAGCCTGCAGGGAGCTGGTAGAAATGCAGACTCCCAGATCTACAGAACCAGAGACTCTGGAGGCTGGGCCCAGAAACCTGTATTTTAAGAAGCCCTCTAGGTGATTCTGACACGTAGTAAAGTTTGAGAATCACTGGCCTAGCTTATTTACAGACTTTAAATCAAGAAGAGGTCTCAAAGAAAAGAAAAGAAAAGAAGAGAAAAGAAAAAAAAAGAAAAGAAAAGGCAAGGCAAGGCAGTCTGGGAAATACAGGGTGGGGCAAGCGGCTCGCGGGCAGCCAGGCCTCAGCGGCCCCTGCATCAGCACCCCTAGAGCTCCCGTGCCGCCTGGAAAGCTCGGCCTAAGGAGCTCAGAACTGACACCAAGGCGCAAACAGTCACGTGCAGAGGCTAGAGGTGCATAATGGTCAAGGTGATTTTTTTCGTGCTTTAAATCACAAAGTTATATACCAAATAACCCTGGATACAGAGGACAAACAATCTGCTAGGAAGAAAATTCCAAATATATTTTTAAAGTACACGGAAAGGAAAAATTACACTGTAATCCTCTGATGTACAATGCATTGCCTTTTAAGGGCATTTCTTGTTTGGTTCATCTATTTTTCCGAAACAAAGTGATCTTTGGCCTTACCCCCAACAATACTGCTTTGATTAGAAGAGACAGAGACAGCCACACACAGAGAGAATGAGAATAAAATGTGCTCTTTAAAAGCCTGCCTTTCTTCATTTGATGTTTAAAAAGGGAGCTGACAAAAAAAACAAGACGTTAAAAGATGGAGCCTAAACTTAGCCCAGAGACCAGTGTCTGATATCAATTGTTCAGCCCTGCAAACAGGAAATTTAACACACGCTATGGCATTCAAAAACAATAGCAAACTCACAGCTTTCCATATCACCGATAATAAAAATGAACGTGTTCATAACCGAGAGGAGCTGCAGCTCGTCACGTGCAGCATGCACACAGCAGTGGTGTCACAAGTACTTGGGGGCAAACTCGGGGTCATAGTCTGTTTTAAGATGTTTTCATTAACGAACGCATGCTCTGCGTTTCCCGATGGGAATACTTGACTCATGCAGAAACCAGGAAAAAAAATCTAGCAGGCAACTCCGTTCCTCTCCCCGAAACAACCCCTGCAGGTCAGTGTGAGGTGAGGCCCGGAGAGGCCGTGCCCAACCTTTGTTCATATACTCGGTGACAATGTAGATGGGCTCCTCGGACACCACCGCGTACAGCTGGACCAGCTTGTCATGCTTCAACTTCTTCATGATCTGCGCCTCTTCCAGGAATGACTCGGGGGACATCGTGCCTGGTTTAAGAGTCTTTATGGCTACTTTTGTGTTTCCGTTCCAAGTGCCTGCGGACATTCCACAACAGTAAGTCAAACCAAAGGTCCTCTTTTGGTGAAAAGAAGTTTTTTAATCAATAGCTATTGGCATAAAGTTAGACTGTAAGTTAAACACTTAATATAGTTTTTGTTGATCAAAGACAATCAAATGTAAGGACTCTATCAAGTATTTCAACAGGAAAAATATGTTTACATTACACATGGCTATGATATGGTTTATAATTTAACTTTTTTCTCATTTTGATATATACCACTTTCCTTGTCTGGTTCAGCCATGTGATTACAAATCTGTATCAAAAGCTCTGGACACTTCTTCACAAAAATGAAAGTTCAGGGGTTAGAATGGGCCTGGCTACCCAATATCCATCCGTTAGTCAGCAGAGTGAGCACGGAAGAATTGAGATTAAGTTCCACTTTATGAGGTATGCCATTTAAAAAATATGGCAATATGCTGAGGATGTGTGGAAACTATATCTCTAGACTTCCCGTTGTCTGCAATGGCTGAGCCATCTCAATACTTGACCGAGTCCTTGAAGAGCTGGTCTATAAGTGAGAGTGGGATTAGTGATGAGCACTAGCAAGAAGCTCACAGTCTACTTGCCCGTACTTCAACCAGGTAAGAAAGACCCCTCAGGTTACTGACAGTGAGTCCCATGGGAGCAAGGACTTCTGGCAGCTAGACTGCAGAAGTCAGATAGCAGCTGAGAGGGAACAGAAGTATTTCAACTTAACATGTTAAAATAATCTAGTAGGTCCAGAGGTAGGCCTAGTTTATGATCATCAGCTACCTCGTCTGTAAAATACTGAAGTGAAACTGGATTATCTTTTGAGTCTCTTTCAGCTCCCAAATTGAAAAAAACAAAACAAAACATGGTTTGTATGTGTTTTCATTATCAGTCCTGTGACCTTGAATTAAAACTACTTATAAGGAAAACAAAAAAATCTGCTAAATTAGATTATGTTATTTTCTACTTGGAAAAGGCTGGACTAAGATTAATTTTCATATTTAATATGACTGTTTTATAATTTTAAAATTCTGTAAATTGAAGAAAGCTTTGTTACCCTGTTAAAAATAAAACATGGCTCACATCATTACAGCATGTAGCCTGTAAAACTATGAATCATGAAAGAACAAGTAGCTTAAAGAAGAATTCATCAAATCTTATGAAAAATTTGAGAACTTGTAAGTGGTCTTTGCTCTTTAGATGTTGTTAGCACCCCAAAAGTTTCAAAGGAGATCTTTTTCTCTAATAACAACCCAGTCACTTACACTGGCATCCCATCCTGACCCTGACTACCACAAAATGAGGTTTTATGTTCAGTGGGAAACCAAATCTTAATAATATGTGTAATGATTTAAAGTTGATAATTTAAAAGCTTGCAGATAAAGTTTTATACAGTGCCCAATCACTCCTGATTGTATTAGTGATTGCGTAAAATTCTTAGCACACAGAATATTAATTATAAATTGGGCAGAAGGGGGAGAGGAAGGTCATATAAATATATTTGACAATATTTGAGTTAAAGTCCAGAGGAGATGGACACAACAATGTAGACTGTGAAAGACAATTATAATGATACTTATTAAAATAGCTTATACAAGTACACACATGACTGAGAATCTGTCTATCAATCTATCTATCTACTTTTATATCTCTGTATCTCTATCTCTATCTGTAACTTTGTATCTCTGTAGTACTTACTCATTGCCAGGTTTGTTCCGAGTGCTTTAACTGTGTTAAATCTTTTAGTGCAGACCACACTCAAACACCTACAGTGACACATAACAACAGGGACTGATCTATATTATTTTAATTGAGTCTAAGAAATGCAGAAGGAGAACTCCATAAGCACTAATACTGTCTTCCTGACAGATGTGTTTGGGTGAGACTCAAGTCTGTGGACTGTCTTTAGGCAAAGCTGCGATTGCCCAAAAGGGAGTCATAAAAACAGTGGGGAGAGCCTAGTGCAGATGGCCTTATCAATGGCATGGCAACCAAATCAAGAGAACTATGTGTGTCTACTGAGCACCTAGTATGTGCAGGGGACTCTAAACATATTGTACCTGGTAGTCCTTGAAACAGTCCTACGAAGTAGGCATCATTCCAGTTTTACAGATGAGGAAACTGAGGCTCACAGAGGTTAACTAGAACCTTTGCACATGGTTAATCAGCTAGTAAAGACTGAGCAAAAAACCCAGGCCCATTGGGCAAAAACACCCATGGTTTCCTCCTACAGTGGCCCGTCTATAGCATCTTACCTCCCCAGGTCTCAGGAAGAAGAAGCACCAGGTTCCTATTGTACTGGTTTCCTGTTCTGTGCCTTAATTACCACATAAGGTAGACAGAAGAGTACGGGAAGGCACTGCCATATTCTGAAAATCTGGATGGCCTGTACCGCTATCCAGGTTAAGTGTCTTGGTCCCAAAGGCTGTTAAACGTGCCTTGTTCAAAACCATCCTTTTAACTGGCTTTGAGATGCAGCCATAACAAAATGTACCCTCTGCCTTACCCAGCCAAACTTCAGCGAAACACCCCTGACCCAGCTTCTTCTCCAGAAACAACGAATCACGTGCAACTTCCCAAGCATCTTTAGCCAATCCGGAAGTTTGTGGGGTACAACTCGATGCAATCACAGTTAAGTTAAAACACAAACCATCAGCTTTTTCTACAGGAAAGAGGATTAATAAAGAAAACACAGTCCTTATAATCCATAATAATGCATGCACTAGGGAAGATGGAAGGTGACTTGCCCTTTAGGGCCATACTGAGCTCACTGGACAAGCATTTGCAGCTGGAAATGAAGAGCAATGCATTTGGTGCAGGCCAGAACATTTCCTTGTACCATTTGCTGGTTTATGAATTGAGACACATATAATAGTATAATTTGAGTCAATGGCCAAACTTGACCACTTATATCTTTTCCCCCTAGAACTTCTAGAATTCCAGAGTCAGAACCAGTATTCCCTGCTATTAGTAATCCAGACTTTCCTTCTGGTCACACAGTCTTTATTTTCACCTTCCATCTTTGATGTTCGGGACTTCCCGAGTGAGGAAGCTAGTGATAGAATAATTGAGTCTTAGCATACCCATCCATACTTCCCCAAACTGCCCATTTCCCAGTCTCTTGATCAACTGCAGGGATTCTCGAGGGATTTCCCAGACATCTTTGGTTTTGACAGACAGATCGGTAAGCCTTGGCATCCCTTTGTGACAGGGAACTACTAGGCGGCAGCAGAGACCTGCAGCTCTCTCTGGCGGAGCGGGGGACGGCGGCAAGAGAGGGAGAGAAAAGCGGGACACGTGAAACAACAGCAGTGACAGGCACACAAGCCCGGCCGGCACTCGACGCAGCATTGCTCTGACAGCGCTACAGTGCGGAGAGCTGCACACATCTCGGGGGATTAGATGCCACGCACTGAAACATGTTTATCGAAGGCAGAGTAGGGGACATTTGAAATCTGAACTCCTCCACATCCCCAGGGGTACTATAATCTATTCATATAAACAGATACAGACTGCTTCAGTTTCTACACTCACTAGGTAAAAAAAAACAACAAAGCATTTTCAGCCCAATATGCTAATAATATGTTCTCTGAAAATACCTCCACTAATTTCCAAAGGTACATTTGGAATGCAGAATGTCAGTATGATTATCCACCCCCCCCTAAAATCAAGGGTTTGTAACTTCAGTATAGGATCCTTCTATAGAACATTAGGTTGTTACAAACTAAGGATGAAGATCACTCCTGGCAGGGGAAAAATGAGGCCACATTTCTCTAGCATTTTAACTGACTCTATTCTACTGGCCAGGTACTCTTGCTTTTTTGATACTTCCCATTACAAATGTTTATAACAATCTCCAGTGTATAATTTAGGAGTCTGGCGTGTAAGCAGAAAGAATGAAAACTAAAATGTGTAGGAACTCAAGGATGTAAAAGAACTCGGTTTCCCAAAAGAAAGGAAAGAAGCAGTTATCACTGTGAGGGGATTTGGAGGGTTTTCTCTCTCTCCCTTTAAAGAGTATGTATGCCTTCTAGAATCTAGCTGCGGTGACAGCGAGGGGAAACTACCTAAATGCCAACTTAGACATCTGTCAGGTGGGAAAAGGTGAAGAAGGACTAGGAATCCGTCCAGTGACAAAAAAAAAGCTGCAGAAGGCCCCGCTGTGAGGTGGACAGGCCCCGCCCCGCCCCGCCCCGCTGGTGGGCCCTCGGAGCAGGGAAATCAAACGTGGTATTGCTGCCTTTTCTCTAAGAACCAGTTGTAAGTTTTTTTTTATTCCTTTATTTTTGATAGAATTAGGTTCTGAGATGTTTAGACAGGAAATTATTTATGAGCTGATATTTCAAAGGCATTTTATTGTGTGAGGGAAAGAGGGAGGGAAGAGGAAAAGCCAATATAAAAACAAATCTAACTTGAGATGGGTTTTTTTTTGAGATTAAAAATATGTCTGTTACTCTTCATATCCTTTCTCTCCTTCCGGCTTTACGATGTCATTAAGGTGCCCTTTCCAACACAATATTTTCAAATGATCCAAACCCTGGGGATCCCGCTGATGTTTGGCTACAGTGCAATACATTTTGGCATTTGGAAAACCCTTACGACATGCAGGCATTTAGAGTATGTCATTTAAGCTCAGGGAGATATTCTGCTCCATTTTTCTCAAGTATTTCATCAGAATCCACATAAACTAAGTTCCCCAGTGCCCTAATCAATAAATACTCTAAGTGTTGCTAATTTTTTCACTTGTTCATTGGTGCCAAGGATCAACAGATAGGTATTTCTTATTGCCATTTTCAAAAGACTGCTTTTGTTGGTTGCTAAAAAAAATCACAAACAGATACTTGTATTTTTTAATGCATGTGCATACCACAAGGGTTGAGGCCAAGTCATGTTCTATTTTGAGGTGCTGCCTTTGTCCTGAAGAATCATATAAAATTACACAAAAACTCCTGGATTTAATGGGATATAGATCCGTATCTGCACATGCATATCTATATCCACCTGTGTGTGTGTTATAGAGTGCTAATCTAGGAAAGAAAGCAATCATTTTAATACTTGCATATGAGACCATATTGTATAATAAAATGTACAAATTGCACATCTAAGCATCTAGGTATACATTTCTAGGAAGAACAGAGTAGTGGTGACATCCGGGTGTTAGGACAGAGACCGACCTGCTGTTTGAAAGGGTTTAACGCAGTAGCTGTGACCGAGTTGTGAGCCACGTAACAGGCCTAGCCAGAGGACAGAAGCATCGGTGGGGAGGAGAACGTGGTAAGCGGACTGAGAAATTCCTCTCGTCACGAGAACGACATGCGTGCACAGTCGTTCCCGAGACAGAGCTGTGGGTGAGGTGACAGCAGAAACACAACGCCCCGTGGGACCCCCTGCGAGTTCCTTCCCAGGGACTGTCCCCGCTTCCTCTCACGGTTTCTCCATTACATTCTGCAGAGGAAGAGGCCAGACGCCTTTTCAAGTTTAACCTATTGCTTTCCACTTGGGAAACTAGAATGTTACAGAATCTTTTCTACCATATTTAACTTATAGTTATGGTAGAAAACCATCAATAGAACCTATTTACCCACCTTGGGGGGCTAGCAAAGAGAACTGCAGTTGACCCTTGAACCGCATGGGGGCTAAGGGACCCGGCCACCATGCCATCGGAGATCCACGGTTGACTTTTGACGCCCCGAAGGCTTAATGAACTACTAAGAGTCTATTGTTGATTAGAATCCTTGCTGAACACATATGAACAGTTAACTAATGCATATTTTTGTTATATATATTATATACTGTAATCTTATAATAAAGTAAGGTAGAGAAAAGAAACGTTATTAAGGAAATCATAAGGAAGAGAAAATACATGTACAGTACGGTATGCATTTAATGAGAAAAAGGCACAAAGAAGTGGACCTGGGCAGCTCAGACCATGTTGGGCGAGGGTCGGTTGTGTGTTGTTAGTGACGCTGTATGTGCATGTTGGACCCCGCTTCTCTCTGCCTTTCCCTCTCCCTGCTCTGAGCCCACCCGGTCCCGCCAGGGTCCAAATGGTTAGTCGCTGGTTAGAATTAAGGTTACCTGAGTAATGTTGGACAAGCTGCTGAAGCGTTTCAAACTGGGCCCGGGTGGTGATATAATATCCACCATTGTCAAGTTTGCGAATTTTATAATGTTTGACATGGTCTCCTTTCATATCATCCCAATCACGAATAGAAAGTGAATAGGCACCTGGTAAACATGCAAAGTATTAGCAGCTCCAATCATTTTGAGCACTCGTTTGTTACTTAGGTCTCATTTACTTGACTATTCGGATTAATAATTACCAAGAGGAGACACACACATACACTCACACGCATGCATGCACACATTTCCACTCAGTAACATAGGAAGAAAACACCTCTTTCCTGAAAATGTCAGAATATATTAGCAATAGAATGACTGTGCCCTTGAGAATACCGGCTTCTCGAATTTTTCCCCGAAATCCTCCCCTTCCCCATCCATGTCCCCTGCTTCCCCGGGAAGGCGAAGAGAGCACAGACAGCCCAGGCTGCGACTGCTCCCCCAGCCTCCATTACCCCCGGAGCATCACGGAGGCAGGGCCAGCCGGGACCAGGGACACATAGGGACTGTTTCTCTGGAAGTGAGCTTCCACTCTCTGCCTCGCAACACTGTCCCCAGGAGGAGATAACGTGTCTGCCAGGTCGAGCCAGAAGGCCACTGCCCCTCTCCATGGCCCAGCTCCTCCTGTGGGCTCTGATGAGATGTTAAATCATGAAAGGGCCAATAGGGGGAGGAAGAGCAGTCCTCAGGAATAAAAAAAACAAACAAAAGAAAGGCAAAAACAACCTGCATGTCTGGTACTTGAGGACCTGAGTTTCAGAAATTCCCAATTCTAAACAACTTGTGAACATTCTGTGACCCTGTGCGTTGGAAGGAGTGTGCAGCCCCAGACCCTGCTACGAGAGGAGAAGGTCTTGCTTTGGGGCCTCTGCAGTCTTTTTGGAGCTGTCTGGGGCAGGGTGTGCAACCTTTCCGTGTGCCCAACCCTTCGGTGTCTCTGGGCCACACTAGAAGATGAAGAGTTGTCCTGGTCCACACAGTAAATACACTGTGACACGTAATCACAAAAAATTCTTGTAATGTTTTAAGTAAATTTGCGATTTAGTGTTGGGCTGCATTCACAGACATCCTGGGCTGCGTGCAGCCCATAGGCTGCAGGTTGGATGCCCCTGTGCCGGGAGGAAAAGCTGGGAATAGGACTCCCTCCCAAGGCGGGGAGGATATGTGCCATTTAAAAATCCTTGTTCATTAGAGGTAAGCCTTTCATCTCTTCTGAGTAACGCACAGATTTGAATGACAAGCGAACTACTTCAGCTTGTCATCTTACCTTTGGTGGTTTCACTCTCACGGATAAGAAAGGTACCTCTTGGGTTTCCAAAGGACAAAAGCTGTCGCTCAGCATCTTTCCGGCCAAGTTTTCCAAAGTACCACCTACAAATCAGATCAAGAAAAGGAAACGTTTTATACGAATCACTTACAAAAATGGAATCACGCAAGCTCTTTTGCCCATGAGTCCTAATCTCTGATTTCATCCTTAGCCTTTCCCTGTCTATTAATATTTTTTTCCTAGCCTCATCTAGTTCCTTTTCAATCTATTCCCAATTCCACCCCTAATCCATCTCTTTCAGTCTTTAAAAAACAATTAGATTTGAATTGTGGGTTATTTTCCTTCCCTCCAGAGATGACGAGAACTGGTTTGTGTTAAATCTGCCACCTGCCTGCCCAAAAAGAGAAATCCAAGACCTTGTTTGAAATGGCAGCCACAGGAAACTCTTCCCACACACATCTACAACACCATGGATTTCTGAGCATAATTACAATCCCTGGGAAATAACAAAACATAGTCTCAGTGTAGATAAAGGCCATTGGCTCAGGCACTTAAAAAAACCCTCAGAATGGATAAAGAACAAAGACACAATATTTTCAGTTATTTCCTACCTATAGGAACTCTGAAAAAATGGTCAAGACTACCCCTAATTTGCGACAAGTGCTGGCCTTGGATGCTGATTGTATTGTCTTCCTGTCCAGCATGTGAGTGTGAGGACGCTGGTGAGCAGAAGGCGTGTGCCCGGCATCTGGCCTGGGCCTGTTGCACGTGCGCTCTGGCACAGCTGCAGGGCCAGGCGGCCGTGCTCACACTCTTTCTGTGATGACACTCCTGTGCCCCTTTAGGAGGAACCACATCAAGTCCCCTTGCAACCTCTGTCATTTGTCTTTTATCTTCCCCCTGCACTCTCTAGTCCTAATCCTGGTGCGGCAATTAGTCCACGCTCCAGCACCAGGTGCCGATCAAGCAGCAGGCTCCAAGAGCCCAAGGGAGAGCTCGGAGCATTCCATTGGAATCTGCGTAAAGGAACAATTTTTAGAATATTTAACTATGAGAGGATCCAGTTTCTAAAATGAAATTTCAATTCATTATACTTGAACATAGCTATTATGCGCTCACTGTCAAATTCTTTTGTGAATGAAAGAGCTTCACTGGAGATAAGAAAAGACACGCTGCGTGGAAGCGCCGCAGTGACTTTCAAAGGCTCCAGACTGTGCGACAATTCTAACCCGGCACAAGATGCCGTAGAAAGAATTATACCAATTATCTGAGAAATGACTTTGTGGATTTGTACCAATTCAAATGCAGCACACACACGAACATGGAGAAAAGAGAGCTGTTAGAACAATGGATTGCACGCAAACAATAGCATTTTAAAATAATGATGATTAATTGCATATGTACAACCACAGGCATTATTTTCAAATGCTATTTTATACTTTAAAAACACAATATTAAAAATCTTGACCGTTATAAATACAACTTAAATATATAGTGGGTAGGTTCTCAGTTAAATTTTTAAAAACGCTACATTTTGGTGGTAGCTTTTATGCTGAAAGAACAGAAAGATGTCTGCCGATCTGCCCTAAAATAAAAATTCAGTACAGATTCCTTTATTCACTGCTGATGAAACACGCTCCCTGGGAGGAAAAAGGAGCTTGGAACCGCTGAAGATGTGAGAGTGGGAAACAAAACAGGTCTCCTCAGAGGAAACGCAGAGGAATTAAAGACAAGGGAGTGATCCAGCTGGGGACTTGGCGGAGGTGTGCAGTCTAATCCTCCCTGCAGCTTAAACAGATCCAGGACAAAGTTAAGTATAAGAGCCAAAGGTTGGGCCGACTTTTCTCCTAAGGCAGGACGGCCTCCACTAAGTGGGTGAGGCAGGCCCCTGAGGTGTCAGGGGGAAGGCCAGCTTCCTGCCTTTGGGAGATCAAGGCCCAGCTCCCTTTTCCTCAGTTCAGAAATTAGGGTCACCACCCAAGCCACCAGCAGTCCCCCACATTGGAAGTGCCAATGAATCCCCACATGCCAGGAGACAGAACAATGCTTGGTTTTTCTACAATGCTCCCAGCCTATGGGCCACTTCCAAAACTGTGAGCAGTGAAACCCTTAGGCTAATTGCTAGTCACGACTTCCTATCAAAGAAACCAACGGAGACCCCAAATCAAAGGAAAGGACCATTTGAAAGGCATCACCACAGGACTTATTAAGTTGTAGGGCACAACCTATGTGAGATAGTTCCACCTGGGGCACAGAAGGTATACCTTTTCAGTGCTTCTGCTTAGACTGAGGAAGAAAATCTCAATCTGATCAGTAACAGTTATTTGCCAAAACCCTTCCCCCTTCCCTCTCTCCTCTCTTCCTGCTCTCCCAAATTTCCCTTTCTTTCTCTTTTTTTTCCAGTGAACTACTACAGTCCACTGTTGGCAACAATATATTCTCTAGCTAGGATTTCGTCACATCTTTATGGTTGCTTTCTATCTACGGCACAGCACACTGGGTTTTCATTTAGGTTGCGGATACAAAGTTTCCTTTCAAAATGAATAGGTTTTAAAAAGTGAGCAGGCTTAAAGGAACATAGCTAACAACAGTAGCAGTATGATACAGATGTCGCAAAACACAATGGCACAGGCCTGGGAAACACGGCGTTACCACAGTTTCTCCATGCTTCATCACTCCAGTGAGTTTCTCCTCCCTCCTGCACGATGTTAATAGTGTTTTATTGTGGGAAGCAACTTTTAAAAGAAGGTGGGTAAGTGAAAACAACAAAACAAAACATACTCTTCTGCCTGGATAGAGTCAACTGGAGCCACGTAATTGCTAGGAATATAACCCGTCTCTCCGGTTGTCAAGGAGCGGGCTTCCCACCAATCTCCTTCCCTGCAGAGAAACAAAGAGAAAAAGAAGTCAATACAACGACCATTTCAATGTTCTGCAGTTAGTCTCAAGGCCATAAGAGTGTGTGACTATCTCCTAGTCACTCTGCCACCTGATTTCCCCAAATTCCAGCACAGCCCTCTGTGAGGGCTGAAAGGTCCACTGTGAGTTGAATTCTGCATTGTCTCTCATCTCTGGACTTATTTGTGAATTAAGAATGTAGGATACTGGCCAGGAGAGGGCTTTCTGAGTGGGGGTGCATTTTGCTTGGTAAATGTCCCCAACTTGGACAGAGGGGAAAGGAACCCAGTCCCAGGCTTTTTAAGAAAAACAGACATGCCCTGTTTGGTATAGCTCAGTGGATTGAATGCAGGCTGGGAACCAAAGGGTCACCAGTTCGATTCCCAGTCAGGGCACATGCCTGGGTTGCAGGCCAGGTCCCCAGTAGGGGACACGTGAGAGGCAACCACACATTGATGTTTCTCTCCCTCCCTTCCCTTCTCTATAAAAATAAATAAATAAAATCTTTTAAAAAAAAAGAAAGAAAAACACAGACATGAAACAACAAAAATGTTGATTACATAAGGTGAAGGATGTGTTAACTAACCTTGTTATGGTAAACATTTCACAATATATACATATTAACCTATTACATTGTACACCTTAAACTTACACAATATTATGTCAATTATATTTCAGTAAAGCTGGAGAAAAATAAAGCACACACTAATAGTGCTAATTTAACCAACAGTTTCTATTTCATCCCCCACCCTGAAGCAGACAGCCTCCTTTAGGACTGCTCGAGAGGTGAAGCTGTGGGCTTCAGTGTCATCTTGCCAGCCATTAAAATATTCATCAGGAAAAGAAAAAAAAAACCCACACTACAGCCGCATGCACGTCAACTGAGTGAGGAAGCCTGCTTGGATGCCCAGTAAGGGATGAAAGCATATTTGGAATACTTGCCTTGCTTGCTCTGAAGAAAATGGGTGTAATAATGATGCTACAGGGTAAGCCTTGATCAGACAAGTTCAACGTGAGGCTATTTCATTGTCTATTTACCGCAATGACTGGATTTGGGGGGGGGGAGAGGGGGATGGGCATAGCCAGGTGTGTAGAAGTGCAGGGGGAGGACCGACACCAGTGGGATTCTTAGTCACACTGTTTGTACATCCGTGACAGCCTCGTCCCGGCCCATGGAGCGCTCAGAGGTGTAGGCCGAAGGACACGAGAGGGGGCGCTTAGGACGCCACTCTTAGCTTAAAACAGATGAGTCAATTGAATGGGTCGAGTTCCTGTGCTCAGACTGGCACAGCTCTGTGCGTGTGGCGGAGAACAGGTATGGAGAGTGTGGCTCCACCTATCACCACGGTTCGCAGACACGTGTGGGGCTGTGGCTCTGGCGCCGGCGCTGTCGGAGGAGCCCTCCACCAGCCTGCAGTGAGGACTGGGTGGGGCCGGGAAGGCTGCGAATGCCCTTGGGCAAACCGAGAGACCAGAACTGAAACACCTGCCCCACTGGATCGCCAGAGGCCCCATGCCTTCTCGCCTTCCATTTTTGGTCCTTGGAGTCAGCAAGAAAAACCCCAGCCCTTTCTTAGGATCACATTTTGGCGGGGTTCTGTATCAAAGCCCTCAGTGAAGGGAGAAAATGTGTTGGCTCTTGGCCCCAGTCACGATCTTCCCCAGACTCATTTAATCAGGTTGAGAATAGCCAGCCTCCACATTAAACACAAGCTCTACTCAGGAGTCCCGTGCTCTAAAGACTGAATCTGCGCAAGGTGACTGATGATGAACGACAACTCCAGATAGGACTTAGTAAAGTCGCAGACGAATGGTGACGAGCCCATAGGCATCATAGGTGCAGCTGTGGGAAGTGTCTGCTGGCACACCCCACACAGAACAGCCCACAGGAAAACAGGGTGCTGGCAAAGGATTTTAAAAAACATTTGTTATAATTAGTTTTTCAAGTCTTTCCTTTTATATCCCATCAAACAAGTTTAAACAAAAATAAAACCAATCAAAAGAAGGAAGGAAGTGTTCTCATACCCAGAAAATCCTTTAATAACCTTAAATTTAGTTCATGTCCAGGCTTTTTTAAAAAAATATTTTACTTATTTATTTTTTGAGAGAGGGGACGGAAAGGAGAAAGAGTGGGAGAGAAACATCAATGTGTGGTTGCCTCTCATGTGTCCCCCACTGGGGACCTGGCCTGCAACCCAGGCATGTGCCCTGACTGGGAACCGAACCAGTGACCCTTTGCTTCACAGGCCCATGCTCAATCCACTGAGCTACACCAGCCAGGGCCAGGCTTTTATTATAAAGCAATTTATACATACGAATAATAGATGTATGACAGGGAGCCTCCCAAAACCTGGAATTATCTTCTGGAGGGCAGGCCCCTTGTAGCACAGGCTTCCCCTGCTGGGTGAGTGTTCTAGGAACCCACCTGTATCAGCGCACCAGATGGCACTGTTGTGAGAGGCTGCATTTGGTCTCAGTGATTTTTTTTCTGAAGGCTCTTTCAATGCGTTTGCCCATTTCATGACGGGTGAATTACGAGTGCACCTGCCCACACCCTGCTGAGTGTTAGTGGTTTTTAACTAAAAATGGCATGGTCCCCTGTGTCCCACCCTCCCTATTCACCTGATCTTGCCCCCTCACCCGAGTGACACTTTTTTGTTCCCATAGATGAAAAAAGTCCTCAAAGGGAAACGTTGTGCTGAAGTGAAAGAGGCGAAACAAAAAAATATCAGAAGCACTAAAAGGCGTCAAAATTAATGAGTTCAAAAACTGCTTTGAGCAGTAGAAAAAACATCCCAATAGGTGTACTGCATCAAATGGAGAGTACTTTGAAGGTGACTTAAGTTTAAACATGTAGGAACAAATACACAACTTTTTATAAATAAACTTCAGTTTTTTGGTTCCCCCCTGTATATAGGGACACCTGTAACCCACTACCCAATTTAAGAGCCGGGTCACCATCAGCTGGGTGGAATCTATCCTGTGCTTCTTCCCGATGGCATCCCTCTGCCTTTCAGGTTCAAATCACAAAACTAAAACTGTCAACATTGTAGCAGTTTCTGTTGGTTTCATTTCTGTGTCCCCAGAAAAAATACATGCAGCTGTATATCATCTGAGAACATGTGCGGAAGTGATTTTTTTTAAACACCGCATGTGTTTAAAGAAATGGCTTTGGAGACATTGTCTTTAATACGGTGACAATGTTCAGTGCTCTGAAATTCCACTAGATGGAGACATCTCATCGTAAAAAACAATACCTATCATCTCCGCCCCTTCCCTCTTCTTCCCCCACAGCCCACGCCCACCTGAAAAATGCTCCAAAATGGTGATGAAAAAAATTAAGTGCTTGCAGCACAGGCTTATTTTTTAATGCAAGACAACCTTCATCAAGTTAGTTCCAGTTTATTTAAATTAAGAAAAAAAGTATAGTATCAATTTTGGGGTACAGGTAATGCCATTGGGGCAGGAAGCCAATATGTTTTGCTGAGGGTTGGGACAAGCCCAGGCTTATTCGGGTTACCTGTTATTAATCAAGTAATTTCCATTGCAAATCTAGCATAAACTGTCTTATTCTGGTCTGGATATCTAAAGAGTTTGGTAAAAATTAGACTCCAACTATCAGCTCATTCTAAAGCCAGGAATTCATGATTTTCTCTTAAGAGACTCCATTAATTTCATAAGGATTTTCAGTTATTCACGAGAAAGATAAAAACCTTTTCTCTTTTTCTAGGCCATGTAGGGTCACTTTCTTTATCAAAGGAGATATGAGGTGACAAGGACACGATGCACATCAGGTAGTACGTTTCACACGTTGTGCCCAGAGAGGCTGGCACAGACACCAGAAGTGTAATGCACCTACAGATTAACAATACACTCTTTACAAATCATTCACTTTGATTTAGGAAGACAGGATCTCTACCATACTACCTTTTATTTCTTTACTCGAGTTATTGGAGTGATTAGCATTATTAGAGGGACATTTATTTAGACTGTTCTTATAGTTCAGATAGCTCATTAATTTAAGAGCTGGTGAGATCTTCTTTAACTGTGATCTTGCTCTGATTCAAATATACGATTTAAGCTCTGGCTCGGAGTAGGTTTTAAGTTTCATAACAGCTTCCCCTGTCCTTCTAATTTAAAGACATTAAAAGAGCCCAGTTCTAATCCCTGAAATTGCTCATAGGGCTTACGGTGCCGGGAGCTGGGAGCCCTGATGGACCAGGAAGTGGCGTTTGCTAACAAAAGTCAGCTGTGGAGCAGTTTCATTACCAATGTTAGATTCTTTCTAAGTTTGACACTACCCATCTTACTTTCAGAGGGCATAAATGTTTAGATGGGGCTCTAAACCAGGACTACTTGTGAAAAGAACGTGAAAGGAGTCACTACTCTAGGTAACGGCCACAATTTCACTCTGTTTATTACATTTCGAAGAGTTGCCGTGTTTCTAGGTGGTATATCATTCCTCATGAAATGGGAAAACAGGGAATGAAACAGATGAATTTAAATATTTTACAGAATGGGTTCAAGTTTAGTAATGTCCAAACATTATTACTGCTGAATGCTCACAGGAGGTCAGTGAAGGGCCCCCCACCCCCAGGTCGGGCAGCGGTGCCCTCGGCTCTGGGCACACCTACACGCACACATCACATGGCTTGGGCTGCTCTTTAAAACACAAAAGCCAGCCCTGTGGCTTCCCATTTCTGCCTCCTGTCAGGGAAAGGAGTGGGAGGACACACACTGGGAGGTGTGGCAGCTGCCCCAGAGAGACGGAGCCCTGTCCCTCCCTCTTTCAGCTGAGGAGAGATGGAGGGGGGGGAGGGGACGGAGACGCAGGCCATCTGGTTCTGCATTGCTGCTTTGTTTTTCCTGCATCATTTTGTCTTCCCTGTTATTACCCTAGATTTCAGGATATTGTATTTGTTTTTTAAAAAAGTTTATTTTTCCCCTATAACCTTGATAAAGGGCATTTACATGGCATGTAGGATGAGGAATTCCTCTGGCGAGAAGAATATTAAAGGGGGAAAACCTTTGTAATATTTTCTTCTAGGAGAATAGGGTCAGAGGCTCAAAGCCTTCTATAAACATTAAAAGCCATGTATGCAAATAACAAAATATAGATTGAGAAAGATCAGACCTTCTTTGAATGTTTCTCTAAAATTTCAGTTGGATACCATTATAGATTCTATCCATATTAACAAAGGGAGAAGTCATGCCTTGGACTTTGGCAAGGACTGGCTTTGCAAGTGCCCTACAACCTGGTGCGTAAACCCATTTGCACATGGAGAAAGCCTACAGAAGATCTGGGTATGCTACTTCCTACCGCCCCTGAGTTCTTACCTTTCAGAAGCTGGTTGAAAGTTCCAACCAGCCTTGGCACTGAGAGACTATTACATGAAATGGGGAGGGAAAGTGCACTGTATTTCAGAATTCAAAGTCAGCAGACTCAGATAAGAAGCATTCATCAGAGAATCAAACTAACAATAAGGTATTGGAAATCGGAAGAGATCAAAGCCAAATCTCCTCCTCCCCCAGCTCCCAGGCGACCTTTCATCTTCCTGTAATTTGAAGGGTTCAGTCCCCTCTGATGGGAATACCCGGGCCTTCCCAAGACAAAACCTGACACTGTGCTTAGGATGCATCCCCACACGCCACCCTTGGCTCTGCCACTTGCTAGCTCCTCTATGCACCTGGGCAGCTTCTGAACCTGAGCCTCTGGCTCCTCATGTGACACTCAGTGACTATGAGACACACCTTACACAGTTGCTATGAAGAATAAATGACTCCTGGCTGGTGTTGCTCAGTGGACTGAGTGCTGGCCTGTGAACCAAAGGCTTGCTGGTTCGATTCCCACTCAGGGCACATGCCTGGATCACGGGCCAGGTCCCCAGTAGGGGACACATGAGAGGCAACCACACACTGATGTTTCTCTCCCTCTCTTCCTTCTCCTCTCTAAAAATAAATAAAATCTTTTTTAAAAAGGGGACTAAATGAGACAGTTGCAATTTAGCACATGGCTAGCACGTAAGGGGCATTTAATGAATGGCAACTGTTTACTGTTTTTAAGAAAATGCATAGGGCTTTTTGCCTCCGCAGGATGGGGAGAGAGTGGCTGGGACAGAGACAGTGCCCTGGCCCCCCGCACTTCCCTTGAGGACTTCTGCGTGCTGCCACGCTGGGCATGCCACCATGGACTGGGTGGGACTGTGCGGCAGCTTTGTGCAACAGCTGGGGGGCGTGCTGCCGGAGGAAATTCAGGAGTCTGTGCCGCGAGGTGCACCGTGGACTTCGGAATCAGTCGCGCAGAGAATGTCAGCAGGAAGGGGCAAGCACGGCAAGCAGCTTCAGATATTGTTTTATAGATTCTAGTGTCAGAGAACCTGAAGATCAGTTCGATGAAATCATAGTAGATTTAGCCACAGAAATGTAAGCAGTATCCTGGAAAGATCCTGGAATATGTCATAAGAGCCACGAAAGCAAAAGAAGAAATTCTAGAGCAGTGCCACCCTGCTGTATATCCATTGGACCTAAAGTATGACCCCGATCCAGCCTCTCGTGTGGAATATTCGAAATGCAGAGGAGAAACAACAGCCAAGGAGATCAGTGAAGGCATGAAGGCAGATGATCAGGGAGGAAGATTCCTGGCAGTGTGGAGAGAATTCATGCAAGCAGGTGGTTGGGAGAGAGCGTGGTGTACCGAAGGACCACCAGGAAGGTCTCTACACATGGGTCTTGTCTGAAAGGGACTTGCCACACGTGAACCTGAGAGAAGGGCAGGTCAGCTCTTGAGAGCTTTGCACTTAGAAGCGCTGGTGAGAGCTGTTAACTTCCACAAGGGACAGGCAAGGACGAAGACATCCACTGAGTCCATTCTCAGCCTACGACAGCTGAAGGCATGTCTACACAATAACTTGTACAGGAATGTTTTTAGCAGCAACCCAAATGTCTATCGACTGGGGAATGAATACATAAAATGTGATATATCCAGTTAAAAAAAATTGCCGTGGTTATAGGAGGAGGCTACCTGGGGGCAGTTAATGTTTTTGTTGATCTGGGTGCTGCAAAGGCATGTTCAGTCTGTGAAAATTCAGCAAAGTATATACTTTTTAAAAATTGTGCTAAATTATACATAACATAAAACTTGCTTTAAGCATTTTCAAGTGTACAGCTAAGTGGCATTAAGCACATTTTATTGTGGGGCAACTACCACAGTGGACACTTTTGATATGTGCACTTTTCTATGCATACATGTAAATAAGTAAAAAAAAATCAACCCCTACCCATATCCCTCTTAATGATGACAATGATAGTAATTAAAAACCCCAGAACCCCTGCCACCTACTAGCTCCTGACTACAGGTGGGTTACCACATCGACATCATTTCTGACACCCAGCGGGTACGGCACTCTCACGGGAGGAATTCTGTTCTGGGGGTGAAAGGCGGCACAATCTCGGCGTTTGGTTCCGAGTGATGGTGGCATCCCAGGGAAGTGGTGGGCTTTCCAAAGAGGCAGTTTTCAGGGCCTGAAGAGTTCCCTGTTACAATGACCACACTTCCCTCCCGTGACCTGCTGGTGTGACCAGGGCCGCCTGTCTGCTGCCCTCACTCCCGCTCTTCGGAAAGCCAAGGGCCAGGTGCTTGGGTCCTTCTGCCCTCATGAGATTCAGTTTGCTCAGGGAGCAGAAGACGGAGCAACCAGACCTGGAGGCCCAGGAGAACTTGCTCCACGGGACCTCAGCTCCCAAGTGGCACTCTCTCCCAATCACCGGGGAGCGCTCACGAGGAAAAGAAAGAAAGAAGCCTTGCTGACATGGGACACTGCTATTTTCTCCAGTGCCTGGAGTTTTCTGGAGGGCCTTAACCAAGCAGAAGCAATATTTTAAGACTACAGGGAAACCTGACCTATATTTACTCTTTCTAATGGAGGTATTAAATGTAGTATTTGAAGAGTGAGTGATTCTCATCCTTGAAATTTCCCCGCGGCCTGTTTAACTGTTGTTCCTACCAGCCACATTTAGAATGCATGCATTCTAGTCACTCATGAGTGGGCGAAATCATTTCTCCTTCCATCTCACAGAGATTTCAGTCGCTTGCAAATTTTCGTTATGGGGGTAACGCCTCCACAGGCTTTACCAAATTGGAATGTTTAGCAGTTTTGAAAACAGAAGGAACTTGTTGCTAGCCTTAAGTGAGGGCTTAGCAAGAACAACATCTGAAATATGAAGAAAATCACCGAGCAAAGGGAAGATAATGTGGTTAGCAAGGCCTTATGCCAATCATATGAAAATGTAGATTTGCAGAATGATGCTGGTGCTTTTACAACCTTTAAGCCAAAGGCAAAACCAAAGCCATCAACTCGGCTACTATGGTACCCTCCAAAAAACCCCTTGTCATAAAATAGCGCACTGGTTCACCAGCTCTTTGATTCTCAAGTTAAACTGGCATGAATGAATGAGTTGAACAACACGTTTCAACTCACTGCAGCGTTTCAGATAGCTGAAAAGGCAGACTGGCAACAAGATTTTTTTCCCGATCTTGAAGGGCACGAATGCTTCCCTCTCCCTCTCCAAACTTACGAGCTGTTCAATATTTGAAATTTCTCTCCTTTGTGAAAACTCAGGTCATCTTCCGTCCGTGCTTCATAATCATAAAGGGCCACAAACAGGGTCACTCCTGACAAAATGAATCAAAGCGGGAAAAATATTACACAAGAAGAAATTAATTCCAAGAAATTATATCTTCACTAAAACCTCGTTCGCAAAAGCTAAAGCTTATCAGCACAGATAACATGATGCCGCCTTGTAACGAATGAGTGAAACCAGAGTCGCAGGGCTGGATTCACACCTTCGTCTTTGACCTGGGGACAGTCTAGAACAGAAGGACTTTTCTCCGTACAATTCTGAATGAACCCTTGGGAAGAGACAGATATTAGTATCACGTCCACACGAAGGGGCAGCAGCAGTGGAACAGCACAGGTCTGCAGAGCTCTGCAGCAATCACAGACGCCTTGTGTCTGACACTCGGGAGCCCACGGTGGCTGCTGGGTGAAATATCACCCTTTCCCCCGGCAGAAGAGCAATGTTGAATGTGGTAGGACATTCCTGCAGCCCGGGGACTGGGGAGGCCCTGTCTGTAAATGTCCCCCTTAGAGGATATCTTGCTCTTTGCATCTGCAATTGCTTTGCGACTCCCTCTCTCTCACTGTTTCTGCCTTGTAGTCACCTGTGCTCACACTGACTCGCAGTACTCGCTCTTCCTCATACCCATCCTATCTCTTCTCATCTGGTTGACTCCCCACGTGGGCCCTTCCTGCTTTGCAGAGGGTTGCTATTAACAGTACAAAATGTCCAGTGTCCCATTTGGCCTAGGACTTCCTCCAGGTAGTAAGTGGACTTCTGAGACAGCCTCCGTGATTCCCACCCTGCTGGTATTCGTGCCTTTGTGCAATCCCCTCCTTTGAATGTGGGCCAGCCTAGTGACTTGCTTCTAACCAAAGGAACATGGCAAAGGTGACGGGATGTCCCTTAAGTGATTAGGCTTCAAATGACGGTGACTTCTGCCTTCCTACTAGACTCAAATACTTTCATGAAGCAAACGGCCATATTGGAGAGGCCCACATGACAAAGAGCTATGGGTGGCCTGTGGCCAACAGCCAGCGAGGAACTTAATCCTGCCAACACCATGAGCTTGGCAGCAGACAGCCAATCCACCTTGACTGTAGCCTGTGAGAGATTCTGTGCAGGTAGTTCCGAGGGAACACATGTGTCTGCGGGACTATTCAAGAACCAGAGAGGGAGGCGGGGCTTGTCTTTCTACCCCATCCCAAGTGGAGCCTCCCATAGGAAAGCTAGCATTCAGAAGGTCTGACCCTGCAAAGCAGGGCTCATTTGGCAACTGTCTCCTTTGTTTAGATTTCCTTAAAAGTTTAGAAAAGAGACTGGCTAAAAACAAAAAAGTAGGAACTTGTAGAGTCATGCCTAGTCTTTATTCTCATTTAGCACGCTATTAACAGATTCCTTTCATTACATAATTTAAAAACAAACCCAAGCTGCAGTGTGTGGAAGACAAGGCACACGAGGATGGACACTTCCACGCTCTCCCTCCATCAGCCAGCAAATTCTCACTGGGTATTTTTATTTTCTAGAGAGGGAAGGGAGAGTCACAGGAGATCACAGGGACACACAGACACTGCACCTGGCTGTAAAGAGCTGAAAGCAGTGATGCGGAGAAAGACATACATTTATAATAAAGCCAGATAACACAAGGCAAAAAGATCTGCCAGTGTTAGGGGCGCTGTGTTTTATTTTTCAAATTTATAAGGGACCAGATGGACTCTCATACTAAGATTGTCCCTGATTACAGTACAGACCCACATGCTCAAGGTAAGTAGTTTATGACACCCTCTAGTGACTCTGTGCGTGACACCTGCAGGCACGGGGATTAATATCCGGCACTGATGAGTGAATGAACAAGGTCAATGCCTGTGTCAGCAGAATTCCGAGTCTGCCTGGCTAGGCACTCAGCAGGCACAGGGAGTGTATACTGGGTGCAGTGTTGGCTCTCTTTTTTCTCCTGCATCCTCAAGAGATGTCCCTAGACAGCCAGACAGACCCTTTCCTTCCATCCTCCATTCCAGGTGCCTTCCAGGAAGGCAGGAAGGATAAATACAGTAAGTGTACCTAGCATTCATTCACCCATGCAAGGCTTGCTTTAAAGGGAAAGCTAGATTCACCATAACACAAGGACATAATGCCCAAAGCTCTGGGTCAGGTACTCTGGATGTAAGGACACTGCCCTGGTGCATGCGGTGGGAAGAAAACCCCTGGTGGTGTCTCAGTAGCGCCAACTCCCGGGTAAAAAGGCACAGTGGGACCTTGCATGAGACATCAGCTCCCAGACAAGCTGAGAACACAATGGCTGATGTATATTTCCTTAAGCTTTTGTAATGAACAAAACGACTTTGGAACAGTGTCAAATATCTAGTTACCATGATTCACATACTGGGAGCAGATCTGGAAGACGAAGGATGCATGAGATAACTTGCAAATGTTTCAGAAAACATTATGTCTGTGAATATACGCCAGATATTTTCCAAAGCATTAGCTAAGTCAGCAAATGCACATGGAGTGACACATGGCCCAGGGTGGGAAAGAGAAGGAGACTTTAAAAAACATGAAAAAGGTCCCTTAAGGATACGGAAGATTCCATTTTAAAATCCAAAAGATCCATGAAAATACTGGAGGGCTGGTACATCAGTCTTATGGAAGATAATGGGAAGGTCAGAGAGAATCAAAGATGATGAATGGCCAACAATAATGCTGCCGAATGACCCCACTAGCGGGGTAGTGACAGGCCAGCTGAAGATCGGGAAGATGAGGGAGAGGGGGCTACCCTTAGCTTTTAACCAGGGAATAGCAG
>PVKM010009604.1:26302-36613 GCA_004027735.1 Carollia perspicillata
GGGAGAGTCATATCCCAGCCTGAAGTGCGTCAGGAGAGTCATATCCCGTCATAGCCCATGCAGGGCTCTCACGGAGCAGCAACATGGGGTCCCCACTTCACCATCACCAGCATTTTGATGAGCACATGAAGCTCTGGCTTTTTTTTTTTTACAGCCTTTACCCGGTAGGATGTATTATAGGTGGAAACTAATGAAACACTTGAAATATTCAGTCCTTAGTCAAAACGAGCTGGAGCACAAATGTTCAACTGCCAAAAAATTGAAGAATAGCGGTAGCTGCTTCCTCCCCACCCCAGCCCTCTGCCCTGGCTGGGGTTTGCTTACCTGTGCCTCCTCTCGTACGCAAGGTCCCAGTATGAGACGAAGAGTTCACACCCCCAAAGACGGTGAGTCCTTGGCCTCCCGCTGCGTGGAAGTTGTTGTAGTTCGGGATGGAGGTCACGCCGAAGCTGGGGTAGTGCTGCGGAGTGGGGTCTGTGCCATAGCGGTACCCGGAGCTCTGGTTCAGGCTGCCGTCCCTCTCCTCTGTCAGTTTTGTTGCTTCTTTATCCTTACATTGCACACAGCCCATTATCTAAATTCCTGCCGAAAACACAAAGGAGGCACGTAAACTTGGATGCTCCTTAGTGGCTGGTTGACTGACTATTTCGAAGGGCTCCTTCCTGAGCTTGCCCTTGGGTAGTTCAGGCCTGTGAGGGACGTGAGAAGCAGCAGTGGCCGGCACTGACGGAGAGAAGCAAGCTCAGTGCCCTTGCCTTGAGAGCCCCACCTGTGCCCCATGTGCTCTGAGCAATGGAGTTGACACAGGACTGATGTTCACCGCACAGCAATTTTTCTCAAATGAGATCTGTACCCCTTAAAATTCTGTGGTATCACACACACCTGCCTGAAGACAGCCCAATGATACACATTATTATATTTTTCTTTAGTCATCTCAAAAAAAATGTGTGTACTAGAAAATGAGTCCACACACTATTAGAATAAAAACCTCCATCCCAGCAAAGGAAATTTAAAGAGAGGGTAGAGATGTATTGGAAAAGCCAGACTACAGCTCCTAAATGATGGATTGTACTTCTTCACTCCTGGGTACCCGTTTTTCAGGGCTCATTTGTTAAAATTTAAGCCATAAGATAGTGATAAGGCCCCAGCCCAGGTATCTCGGGTGGTTAGAGTGTCATCCTGACACACACCAAGGTTAAGGATTCAGTCCCTGGTCAGGGGGCATACAAGAATCCACCAATAAAGGCATCGATAAGTGGAACAACAACAGAAAATTGATGTCTCTCTCTCTCTCCCCTTCTCTTTGAAATTAATAAAAATAAAAAAGATACTGATATGTTTTTATTTATTTTTTGTTGTCGTTGTTCAAGGACAGTTGTCTCCATTTTCCCACCCCCACTTTCCCTCGCCCCACCGACCCGCATCTCCCCCCCTGAATCCTGATATATATCAAAATGAAGAAATAGTTGCTGGATGGAAAATTAAATTGGCAGAATCTAAGAGGTCCAAGCGTATCTGCAGGAAGCCGTGACAGACTACTGTAACAAAACCACTGAAAGCTGCCACTCGACTCTTTATATCTCCATTAGCTTCTGACATCTTTCATTAGAAAAACCCATCCCATGTTCTAGAGGTGGTGGCAGATTAAACACTTGAGTCTTCGCCACCCTGTCCTCCTCCAAACCTACTCCTCCTGACCTCCTCATTTCAGTAAATGGAGCCACTTACCGCCCAGTTGCTCAAGTCAGAACCCTGAGAAGCATTATTATTTGGTTACTTGTTTCTTTTTTGTTTAGTTCTCACACTTCCTGTCTCACACTCTACTATCCAAACATGCTGAACTTCTTAGTTCCTCAGTGGTTCCATTTCTGTCATTCTCCTTCCTGCCTTGAATGCTCTTTCCCTCTCCTCTTTGACACGCCAACACCCCTCGTGTCCTGGTTGAGACTCTGCTTCCTCTGCAAAGCCTTCTCCCCCAGGCTGGGGCGGTGCCCTTCTCCAATAAAAAAGATATCGATATGAAGGAAATCAAGACGCAGTGCCCCTGCGTCTCGGTTTCCTTCATATTGGCGCCTGTTGCACCACATTAAAGAACATGGCTTGTCCGCTTGTTTCACTGCCCAATCGACTGTGAGTGCCAGGAAAGTAAGGCCATTCTTCTCACAGCTATACTGTCAGTGCCTGGCACACAGTAGGTGCTCAATAAAGAACAATCAAATGAGAGAAGATTCTCTAGCCCACTGTGTGACTCTGTCACCCTTTCTTTCTCTTTGTGTCAAGACCAACCCTTCTCCCAGTGACTTTTGTCAAGTTTGCCCTGTACTTTTGAATCTATCGGTGTGTATGAAAAAGGAAGATGATTCAGAAATGCAAGGTAAGTTAGTTAAACGGCCCCTCTGTGACTGCAATACCCTTGTCAAACTGACAGTGGGGAGGCGGAACACGCAATGGATGTCCCCAGCAAAACTGAGAAGTGGCCCCCTTGGGACCAAAGAACCAAATAAGAAACGCATGACATCATGTGTAATTACATGTATCCACTGGGGAGGGCACGGCTTGTACAGGATGGGCAAGGACTGGAGGATGTGAAGGAGAATGGAAAAACCTGCTTTTTCTATAGTACCTTGCAAACCAAAGTGGGGAGGGCCACAGCAGGTACGGGGACCCTCGGGGGGCACTGTTCTGGGCACGGATTGTCTGCAGGATCGGGTCATGGAGGCAGTGTCTAACGTTCTAAAGTCCTCTCACATTACACCGTTCAATAAACACTTATTGAACTGAATGTCAGTTCCTGAGAATAGAAATATTTGGAAATGGGCCGCCTACTGCTTGAGCTGAGATCACCAAATCTGGAACACATTTTCTCATAAATCATTTGAGATTAATTTACAGTCTACTGTGTCCAGCATGCTCTCTAACTTACGGTAAATGAATATGATTTTAACAAGTTTCCAACAGGAAATGCAAACTATTTCCAAGGTGTAATTTACTGAAGAGATTTCATCATTTGTCGCTGGTGTTGCTTCACAAGACTGAAAAACGTCTTGCTCACTTTATATTAACTCTTTCATGATGGAAAGTTACTCAACTCCAAGCTTCCACGAAGGACAGGGAGAAGCCACTTTTTGTCCCAGGTGCTTTTTTCAGGGATTTCACTCACATGCTGTATTTAGAGGACGTGAGACCTGAATCGCAGGATAACATCGTTTACACCAGCGGGTCTCAGCCAGGACTGATTTTGCTCCCTTCACCATGGGCCGGGCTGTATCGGGCAGGGCCTGGAGACGTTTTTGGCTGTCCCCCTCCAGGGAAGAGGGACTACTGGCACCTAGCGGGGTGAGGCAAGGGTGCTGCTCAACATCCCACAGAGAGCAGGACGGCCTCCAACAACAAAGAACGACTGGGCTCTAAATGTTAACAGTGTCAAGGTTGAGGAATCCTGATTTATGGAGAGGGGAGAATTTATATCTATATCTTTGAAACAGTGTAACAGCTGTTTCCCTCATATATATGTGATTAGCTTTCAATCTAGACTGCCTTCCTCAGGAAAATAGGCATGCTAGGTAAAAGGAGGCAATTTAAAAATGACAGGAAATGTTCTGATTTTTCTCTAGAAGCTTATCCCTGTGATGGAGAAAAGAATGTAAAATCAATTAGAACTCTTACTATAAACTACTGTTTGAACTCCAACAAAACAAGCCCTACACAGAGCCCTGCTGAAAATAGGATCCTACATCTAACCAAGCTAAGAAAAAACCCTAATCTTTCAAAACATACTAGAAAAAGTATTACCACTGTAATAAATGGATAACAGCTTACATATAATACTATGAAATAATGGAAGAAAATAAATACTAAGCTGCTTGGAGACAGGAATTGTTTTTTGTTTCATGATTATATCCCTAGTGTCTAGAACAGTGCCTGGCATGCAGTAGGGGCTCAACAAATATTTGTTAAATGTTTAAATGCAAAAAACCAATGAGAGATTTGGAAAAAACAATTTTTTTATAAAGGGACAGCTCTGTTACCACTTCATGCAGTCGGAATTTCAAGTAAGGAATGCTTCTGCACAGATCTTGCTTATCCTTTTCCTTTCTTTGACAAACATGAAGAAACCAAAATAAATCAGTAAATGCAGGCTCATGCCATTAAAAGTTAATCACAATGAAAATATTTGTTTAAGAACTGCGGCCTTCTTCCTCTCACTTGGGGTGGTCTGACTAACTGTTTCCTGATGGAAGGGTCAGAAGATGCTGTATGAGTTGTACTCAATGGGACTTTAGGCTCCTTGCCACATGGCAAACTTGGTAGCATTTGAGTTAAAACAAAAGCATTCTTTATTATGTGACGTTTTGTGGTGGGGCTTTTACGGACAATGCTGTAGGTCCGTCATGAGCATATAATGCACTAATATACTTGCTCAAGATCTGGAGGCACTGGAAGACTCTGAAAAATGCCATTTGAAAGTGGGGCCCCGGAGTTACTCTGATCAGTGATAACTCATACACCGTGAACTCACGACCGGTGTACAGAAAAGCTGACGGGTAAGCACTTCGATCAACGGGATCCTGGGCCTGTGGGGAAGGTGTCTACATTACCGCTGTGGAGTTCCTTATGGGCCATCCTGCACACGGAGGGGCTCTCTTTCTGTAATGCATGCAAAACCTGATTTGCTTACGGTTTTAGCTTGCTGGATCTTCTCATGTGTGCCGACAGCATTACGCAACTCCAGGAAGAGTTGCCAAAGAGAGACTCTGAGGATGGCCACGCCCTGCTCCTGTGAACATGGCACATGTCATCGATTAACCAGAGCGCTTTCTGGAGCTGTGCCACGTGCAGTCCTACCTCTCGCATGGCCTTCGAGCGGCTGGCTGATGCTGACCCACAGGATCGACTCTCTGCTACTCTGGGCAGAGGCTGCTGTTCCACAGTGAGTCTGGTGGAATGTACATCCCCTCCACTGGTGCTACAGACCACGGTCTGGTCTGCTGGATGGCCATTAAACACAAACATGCCCATGTTGTCTCACATGCCAATCAATGAAGCACTGCCTAGATGCTCAGGTTATAATGTTGCAGGGCTTTTGAGAAGATCTCAGGTGTGTGTGAGAGCTAGGTACCCAAAATGGAAAAAGGTCACACTGGCAGTCTTCTGCAGAGCAAAGTGCTTTCTCATAAGTCACATAAACTTGCAGGCAGAGGTGGGTATGGCAGGAGGAGGAAAGGAGAAACTGACAACAAATTCCTTTAACTTCAGCAGTCTAAGCACTTTCGTCTGAGAATCCAGCCTAGGTGCGTGTGGAGAAGTGACGGCACTTAGGCATAAGTCACCATCCTTGCTCCTGACAGCCCGGACTTTGGAGAGTGACAGGAAAGCCACACTGGCCTGCACTCTGATGTGGCGTGATTCCTGGTGCTACCATTCCCTATTCCTTTAGCTCACAGGTGGCAAACACAAGGCCCACCGACTGAATCCAGCCCGACACCTTGTCTTACCCGGCCTGGCACTTTGTTTCTACCCAGTGGCAGCGCTGAGCTCTAGCTGTTTAGTGCTGTTGCTTAACTATTAGGGAGTAGTTACCTGTATACAGTCCTAACATTACATTCAGCCCTTTGAAGGCAACCGTGAGGCTGCTGTGGCCCCTGGTGAAAATGAGTTTGACATCCCTGCTTTAGCAGGTCTCCACTCTATCTGGGCAGATATCAAAATAAAAGTAAAGGACAAAGAAGGGAACATACAAACCAAACACAAGTAATTGAGGTGGGAACAGCTGGAAAAGAATTTAAAGCTGAACTGCAGATATACTACATGGTTCCATCCAGGTCTCTGGAAGGAAAGCAAAAACTGGCAGCTTAACAAGCAAACACCCCATTTCAGTCAACAGTAACAACACGAGGCAAGAGGACAGTAAGATATGGCAGAGACACATCAGAAACGATGTCCGGATAGAAGATTCGCAGTGGGTTGAGGCAGACGGACTTAATCCTTGCAAAACTAAACACGCCCACGAGAACTGACCTGAGGTGTTCTGCTACATCCTCAGTGGAGAAAACGAACCGCCTGCAGCCCAGGGAAGGCTGGCCTGAGTTTTCCCCATGTGGCTGCAGGAAGCAGGACATTTATGACAGATGAGTGCCACACAGGTAACAATGACAGTTGGCCACAGAACTTGTCACCCAAATTTCCTAAAACTGTCAATCCTTTACAGTGGTTTTCAGTACTCTTTGTAGGATACCAGGCCCTGACACCCCATAGGGAGTTCAGACAATGCCATTTTTTGGGGACAGTCAAGACAGAGGGGCCTGAGATGACTGGGGAGGCTGGAAAAAAAGCAGGACCCTGCTATCTCACTAAATTTTCAGGACAACACTAAGACAGAAGTATTCTTATTTCCCTCACTTTACAATGGAGGAACAGAGAGGTTTGGGAATTTGTCCACAGCTAAGTCAGGGGTGGATCTGGGATTTGATGCGAGACAGATTAGTTCCAAGGTCAGCACACGAAGCCTCTGTTATAGACTGGAGTTGCCTTCTCCCCATGGAGTCCAGGCCAGTCCACGCAAGGGTGTGGGTGCAAGGGTAGGAGGAGTGCAGGGGGAGGCCTGGGGGGAGGGTCCCCTAGTTCTACAGAACCCAGCTTCACGTGCGTGACTGACAAAGGCCCTGATTTTGGGTACTGGGCCTCACTCTCGCACATTCACAGCCCACCCCCTGGGACTGGCTCTGTAGGGGTGCTGGGACCATGCCATGTGGTGAGTCACCAGCTTTCTTGATGTAGCTGGGCACCTTAATGAAAGTTTGAGCCGGTGACACTAAAGCAGCCCTCGGTTTCCTGATATTTCCTAGACGTAGTGGAATATTTATACACATGATGAAGGAGTCAGCATTGGTCTCCTCGGTATAAAAGTGAGCCTTCCTCCTGCACTTAAAATGTGATTTGCTTTGCATGCAAAACTTTCTGCAACATATTTACTTCATTAGCTGAGCTGTACATGTAATGCCGTCTCCACGCAGGGGAGCTTTCTACTCTTGATGGACTCCTGTGAGGGTGCATCCCGCACTGAACACAAGGGATAGAACAGTACATCTCTGCGGTGAGAAGACTGATGTAAAAGCAGACATACATACAATGCTGCACTGGCCACGTTCAACGATGGGAAAACAGAGCCTCTTTTACAACTCAAATCAAAGCTTTGCCTCAGAAAGAGTAAGCGGTGGGGCTGGGCCCATCTGATCGTTTATGCACGACTTGCAACAGCCCTCTGGAGAGTGCGGAGGTTGGATTTTGTTCTATACCACACAGCAGTGGAACTACACTAACACGAACCACTTGTAAAATGTAAAAGCCCCATTTCGGGCACCTAGAATTTTGTTTTTGGCTTTCTCCCCTCAGCTCGTCTTGCTCAGACGACCCCCAGCCTGAGAAGCAGCGGTTTGCGCCCCCGCAGCATGTTCTCCTTTCCCTCCCGTGTCCCCTTCCATTCCGCAAGGCCCAGCGACTCAAACGCACTTAACAAAGAAGAAATGGAAGCATCGGGCGCCAGTGGTGAGATTGAACAGTGCAGTCAGCTGAACGCTGGAACCATTCCCGCCCAAATGGCTAAATGAGGGTTTAATACCAAACCATGGAAAGGCTCCAACAGGAGGAAAGAACATTTTCTTCTTGCATTCACTTCACTTGCAGCGAAATGGTGGTAAAGACAGGGATATGTTTTAAGTCTGTACAAGGGTCGAGAAAGATTTACAGGCCAGACTGTGAAGTTTTTCAGGCCTGCCCCCACCCCTTTTTGGATCACATAGAAGTTCCTTGTGGTTAGTAAAATTCTACTTTATTTTTATTGAGATATAATTCATACACCACAAGTGTACACCCTCTTAAAGTGTCCAGTTCAGTGGTTTTAAACACATTCACAAAGGAAACCATTGCACTATGTAATTCCGTTACACCCCAAAGAAACATGTGTTCATCAAGCAGTTACTCCCCATTCCCTCCTCACCCCAGCCCCCGGCAGCCGCTGGTCTGCTTTCTGTCTCTGTGGATTTGCCTGTTCCAGACATTTCGTACAAATGGAATCATACAATATGTGGCTTCTGGTGACTGCCTGCTTTTCCTTGGCATAATGTTTTCAAGGTCATTCATTCTGTAGTATGAATTAGTACTTCATTCCTTTTTACGGCTGAAAAGTATTCCATTGTATGGACATACCATTTGCTGTTTCCCACTCATCAGCTGATGGACATTTGGGTTGTTTCCGCTTTTTGGCTATTATGAATAGTGCTGCTGGGAACATTCATGTGTAAGTTTTTGTGTGGACATATGCTTTCAATTCCTTTGGGTTAATATTTTAATATATTAGGAACTTAAAAACCTTAAGGTTAGGTAAATGGGAAATCACATGAATTGGCAATCTAAAGACAGGAAAAACAACTTGTGAAACATGGAAAAATATTACCTTCAATAGTAATCAAAGGCACAATTTAGATTAGTGAGATATTGTCATCTCTACATTAACAAAATTTAAAAAATAAGTGCATGATAGTGATGACGTTTCCTGTAAATGCACATTCTTATACACTGATGATACGAGATGTGGAGTAAGTGCATAGCCTTTGCACAAACCGATTTGGCAATATTGTTTAAAATAACTTAAAAATGGACCTGATCTTTGTCTGAATGTGTGCTAAAGAGATACTTTTAAGAAATGACATGTGAAGAGGTTCTATAAAGTGTTATTTATAATTTGAATTGTAGTTAGAAAACTTGCTAATTGTTTAGCAGGACAGCAGTGGTGAGTAAATTGTGAGGCGTTCTCATAATGTAACATTAAACAGAAATTAAGACTCATGTTTGTAGAAAATTGTTAGTAATATGGAAAAGTGCTCATTTACAGTAAGAAGGACCACATGATTGGGACTATATAGTTAGAAAACTGTTTGGAAAGACAGATGCCGAGACCCGAGCCGGTAGTGTGTAGGCAATAACACTATGCCTGACTGTTCTTTGTTCTCTGTCTTCCTTTAGTTCTTAGAGTTTTTTACACTGAGAATGTTCCATTTTAATAATGATAATAAATCATCATTTTTAATAAGAAAGGTCCCTTTAATTTTATCAATTGCTGACTTAATCTGTATGTAAATTGATAACAACCACACACTAACGAAGTATGCTTCAGGAAGTGAAAAATTGAGAGAGGGAGAGCGACTGATGCTAAAGCCTGTTGAGAACCTTCTCCTTCTGGAGAACCTTCTCCTTCACAGCTTCTCCTTCTGGAAGCTGTGAACGGTGACAGTACCGAAGCACAGAGCCTTCTGAGTGTGTTTTCACAACATCTGTGCTGAGCAGTGGGCAGTGAGGGAGCAGTGCTGGGGCAGGGGGGCGGGGGTTGATGCACACAGATGAACAGCCAGAGAAATCTAATTAAGGGCATAGATTAAGCAAAGCCAGAATGTACAATCAACTCCCAAGATTGTACTGGTAGCAAGTGGCAGAATCTGGGATTACAGAGCCAGGAGTGGGGTGGCTGGATTAGTGGGTTTTTGAAAACCTTTGGGCCCCAAACTCCTAGGCACCTGGGGAAACCAAGTAAATTCAGAATGACAGTACTCATTCAAGTCACCCCTGGACCCCAGCCAAGCAACTCTGGTTACTGAGGTATCTGCAGGACCTCTTGGTGAGCAAGAGCCTGAAGACCACACCATGGCATGGCTGTAAGAAGGCGGGGAGAATGAAGCAAAGCACTGTTCTTTGGACGCTTGCTGGTGATAGAGACAAGAACTGCCTAAGGCACCGGGCAGAAAAATTCTGTGTTTTCCTCTCGCTTTTCCTCTTCTTACCTTTGCCTTTTCTTGTTGGGATAGTCAGCCTGGCATTCTGATCCTTCGACTTTTGACTTTGACTAGCATTCCCCATTCCCTAGAATTTGGGGCAATCCAATCAGGGCATAGAATAATGCCAACACTGGTTAATGTGACCTGAAGTTTTTCAGAAACAAAAGATCCAACAGTGTTTGTCTAATGTCGATATTCAGTCAAACATCTTTCCACCCTCCTCTGCCCTGTTCTATAAAAACAACCAGAGGAAAACAAAAACAAAAATCTGGGCTTTTATTCATGAACTAGCAAAGAGAAACAGGAAAGTCAGTGTCACATCTGGGCCCACAGTGGCAGAGACTGGCTCTCTGGGCTGAACTGGCCAAGGGCCTAAGGGTCAGGGTGTCACCTGGCAGAGCCACAAGAAAACACATTAGCACAAAGCAGCTGTTTGAATAGGCATCATCAACGCCCCCTCCCTGCCAATGCTGAGAATGAAAGC
>PVKM010009605.1:0-36504 GCA_004027735.1 Carollia perspicillata
GAGGGTGGATTCTGGGGGGCTGGTGACGTTCTGTGTCTTCATCTGGGTGCTGGATACATGGGGATATTTAATTTGCGAAATAGTTCTATATGTGCATCATATGTTAATAAAATATGCTTAAGAAGAACAGAAATTAAAAAGAAACCCAAAATAACTGAAGAAAAATTAAAAAACAAAAAAATCCATTATTTTTCTGGAAGCTCTATGCTAGAAAATGAAAATGACTGGCCAATTTCAAAATACATTTGAGAAATTTTCGGGTAGGGCCTAATAGGAATATTTATTATGCCACATTCAAATGGCTAAAATCCATTTTCTGAGAATAAAAGATACTCAGTTATCTGGGTATGGGCCATCAACTTTTAGTATTTAGCGCTCCTGCTCATTTTATCAACAGACCTTTATCTGAATTTTTTAGTTATAAACAGTTCATTAATTATGGCTTATAATGGCTCATTTTCAAAGCTCAGTTCTTCCGGCCAAATAAAGGGAAAATCCACATACTATTTAGTTCTGTCGTCCAGCAAGGGTGCTGCTGTTCTGAGCACAGGCCCCCTCATGTAGTACTAGCTTTTTAAGATGGTACATATCAAAGCTTCATATCTTTTCTTTTGAGGCCTCCCACTTTGAGGTATAAATATTTCTCATGATAATTAAGAGTTAAAAGAAGAATTTCAAACTGCACAGTTGGGACACAGCACTGAAGAATGCGGTATTAATAGCAACAAAATCTGTAAAACTTCTGTAATGAAATCATTTCATTTGGGCTTATTTGAGCAAAATCTTCCCATTTCTGTATATAGCAAGGTATTTGGGGACAACACAGATAATGCAGCGTTGAAAATGCAGAGTGTCTTTTTTTTACATAAAGATATAAAAGCAATTAGAAAAAGATTAACTTATTACTTTTGAAACATAAGGCAGATTTAATTATATTTTTTATAATTTCTACTATCAATTCATACAGTACATTGTAATTTTATTTTACTTACTTTTTATACAAAACCCAACTTTAAAAAAGTATGTTGTGCATTTATTTTTAGAGAGAGGGAAAGGGAAAGAGAAAGAGAGGGAGACAAACATCAATATGCATTTGCTTTTCATGTGCCCCTTGTCGAGGACCTGGCCTGCAACCCAGGCATGTGCCCTGACTGGGAATCAAACCGGCAACCCTTTGGTTCACAGGCCCACACTCATTCCACTGAGCTATGCCAGCCAGGGCTAGTATGTTTTAATTTTAAATGGTGTCCAAATACACAGCTTGCCCTGTAGTTTCCAATGGTATTGATAAAAGCAATAGAAATACAGGATACTTTGGTTTATGTAAAGGGGCCCACAATCCAAGTTTTTAGTCTGTTATACCAAGATAGATGAGGACAGGAAAGGTGGTAGGGGAGATTTTCAATTTTAGCATTAAATCAAAGTCTAGAGCATTAACCTAACAACACTTGGAGTTACAAGCAGGGCACCAGGGTTTTAAGAGGGCTCTGCCATAGACTATGGGCAAACCATCACATTCCAAAGACAGTTTTCCTTGTCTTTTTGTTTTTTTTTTTAAGATTTTATTTATTTAGACAGAGGGGAAGGGAGGGAGAAAGAGAGGGAGAGAAACATCAGTGTGTGGTTGCCTCACTCGAACCCCCTACTGGGAACCTGGCCCACAACCCAGGCATGTGCTCTAGACCAGGAATCGAACTGGTGACCCTTGATTCACAGGCCTGCGCTCAATCCACTGAGCCACACCAGCCAGGGCCTCATCTTTTTAAAGCAGGTTTGAAACATCACTTCTTCTGAATCTGAATTTACCTACTCCTTAAATACAGCTTTCCACAAGGTTCTGTGGCCTCCACTGGCTTGCTCTCTCTGGACTCTTCCTGGGTGACCTTAGCCACTTCCTGAGCTTCTGCCATCCCCTTTGAGACACAACGGGGACCTCGGATCCTGACTCCAGTCAGGGTCTGACATGTCCACTCTGGAAGCACAGTTTCCAGAATTGTTCTCTTCCATATCCATTTTCATTTCTACCTCCCTGGTCTGCATTGCTAGAAATTTCCAGACTGCTCTTCCTGCATCTGGTCTTTCGACCCTTCAAAACTGTTCACAAAATGATCAAGTCCCTTTTGCACATATGTCCTTGTCAATGCACCCCTGTCTGCAGGGGAAAAATCCAGACACCCTAGTACTGTATTTGAGATCAGCTACAGCCAAGGCCCTGCCTAACATTGTGGCCTGAGTCCACTCACTTGCCACACCCTTCTATTTATTCCTCAAGCAGCCAATGTACTGTTCTGCCTTTGTTCACGATGTTCCCTCATCTTGGATTCTGTTCCCCACATCCTCATTTATGGAAATCCTACCAGTCCTTCCGAAGTCAATTTAAATGCCAGACCCTCTAAATAACCTGCAAAACCGCCTACCTCCCACAGCATACACTTTGTAGCATTTATTTCATGTAAATTTATATTGAAGTTCTTTCATATGCTAGTAGTTTGTAAATGTCTTTGTCACTCAACTGTAGGTTATTTAAGAGTTGAGAGCATGCTTTAGTTATCTTTTTCTTCCATGATAAATAAGACACGGTCCCCGTCCTTGAGTGGCCTTGAGTCAAGCATAGGATGCTGTGGGACAACCTGAGGGTTGGGCTATCAGGGAAGGCGGATACTATTATAAGAGGTAGCTTTCAAGTCCCTTTCCAGACACCATACTAGACTGTAAGCTTCTTCAGAGAAGGTATCTATCTTTTCCTCTATGTATCTCTAGGACATTAGCATTGTATCTAGCACAAAAGAGACATGCCCTAAATACTTAATGAACATATAAATAAAAGATGCACAGTCCTTTATGGCTCTAAACATGTAGAGTAGGGATCATATTAGTCTTTTATAGTACTTTCGTATTTCACTTATTAAATGGTCAATAAGTAATAATTGTCTGATGAAACCAAATTTAAAAGTTAACATTTTCAGGCTTGAGGTTTCAGAGCAGTGTTCATCGGCATGGCTGCCCATGTAAGTCCTGAGAAAGAAGAGCCAGTGCAGACGTCAGCCAAATCCCTACAACCACCTTGGTCCTGTCTCTCAGAAAGGAGGACATGTGGATAAGTGGGCTGTTCTGCAATTATAGATCTGAATTGCATCAAAACTGTGGCATTTGCTCACTAATCTCTAAATTCAT
This sequence comes from Carollia perspicillata, assembly GCA_004027735.1. Taxonomy (NCBI): domain Eukaryota; kingdom Metazoa; phylum Chordata; class Mammalia; order Chiroptera; family Phyllostomidae; genus Carollia; species Carollia perspicillata. The sequence goes on from PVKM010009605.1 coordinate 3,175, forward strand.
ATACGGAAAAACACAGTTGTTGTTACAGTCCTTAAAAATAGGCTGTACTGATAATAGTTTTATTGAGCAAGACCCAACAGCAGGGCACCACTGCACTGAGCACTTTACGTACGGTAGTCTCTCAGCTTGCACACAACTCTCTCTGCATTTTGCAGATGAGGAAAGTGAGACCGTGCTGAGGTTACGTTACTTGTATCCAGTCACTAAGCTAGGCAGCGAAGCCAGGATTCAAACCCAAGTCTGACTCCGAAGTCTAATAACTATACATGAATAGAAACACCACCTCTCGTTTTGCAGTAGACAGTTATTAATCAAAATAATTTGCCCAATAGCTTAGATTTTTCCAGTTGTATACAAACTTTCATAGCATGTAAAACTTTTACTAGTTTTGATGTTTATTAATTAAAGTTATGATACAAAGAACAAGTGCAAAAAATGACACAGAATCAGAAGTGCAGTACCAATATACAGTTGCTTATATTTTCCCTTTAAATATTATAAACATGACCTAATTTCTTCTGAGATCCAAATACCACCCACAATACTCTGGTTTCTCTTCAGAATGTACAAATCTTTCACCTTTTACCAAATACCAGACGAATGGATATAAGATGCAACGGCGTTGATGCCACATCTACTGTTGGTTCAGGTCTCTTTGCTAAGGGCACCGTCACAGCTGCACCGTCACAGCTGCAGCACGTTTCCAGGTGTCCAGTGGCTCCAGCAAGCTTTCTTCTGCTTTAATCCCAGAAGTGAGGCCGCAGAAGGCATTGCGCTTCGTCCAGGAAGACCAAATGGCAGAGGTCTTCTGGGGTGGAAAAGGGATTATGTCACTGTCTGGAAATCTTTGATAAACTTGGCTCCTCGTGGCGGCCAGCTGGGGGAAGAATGCACAGGCAAGCAGCACATGCGAGGCGCCAAAAGTGGGGTGGAAGGAGGAGGATAAAATGGGAAAATCGCAAGGAGAACGCACAACGGAAGAGAAAAATAGTCGTAAGAGAAGTTTACAATGTTAGGTTTGTATCCTCAAGGTTAGTTTCCTTGAATACTAAAAGAGGGTGATTATTATTATCATTATTTTTAGTTCCAGCTTGTTTTCTAAAATGATTTTGTGACTTCTAGGGGGAACTGCAATCTTCCTGTGGTTGGAATTTATTACTCCAGATGGGAGGGGGGTGGACTAGAAAGTGTTAGGTTTCCTTTCTGAGCTTTGATCCTATCATTCCAGGGAGGCTGCAGACACCCCTGGGGCTTCACTATTATTTAGAAATAGGGTTAAACTCAATAAAGTAGAGATAGATGGATGCCTTCTTAACTTGATAAAATACATCTTAGCTCAAGAGTGACTACCGCACTTACTGGGGCAGCAGTAGGCAACATTCCCAGTAAAGTCAGGAACAAAGAAAAATGCTCACTTGTCACCACTGCTACTTAGCAGTACTGGTTGTTAGACAATACGATTAATAACAGAAAGAAACTAGAGTACAGAAGTTTACAGGAGGCAATAAAAGTATTACAATTTGTGATCATTATGGAAAACCTGAGATATGCAACTGAAAATGTGCTACAAACAGTAAGAAAATTTAGTAAAATAGCATGATACAGAATTACTACATAGCAATACATTTTGGATGAAAAAACATAGTGAGTAAGAAGATCAAGTGAGGGATGATATCCATTTACAACAGCAACAACCAAAGATGAAATATCTTAAGAAAATATTTTAGAAATATGTCAGATTTATGAATACAATTTTAAAGCATTTCTGAAGGACACAAAGACTTGTACAAAGGGAAAGGCAGGCCGAGTTCTTACATAGCAAGCTTCAACCTTGTAAAACTGTCAGTACCTCCTAAGCTAACTTAGAAATTTATTGTAATTACAAAAACAAAGCCAAAAATTGAAGAAGCGGTGGAGGGGAGAATTAGACAAGTAAATTCTAAACCACATATCAAAACGTACACAAACCGAGAATTTCAAGAAAACCTCCAAAAACAAAAGAATAGAAATGAGGGGATTATTCCTAATGCTCATGATAAAATAACATGAAGCAATAACAATTAAAAGCATAGTCTGACCCAAGAATAGACAGATGAATAAATGGAACAGAACAAGAAGTCTAGAAACAGACCCCAGAGCTTACAGAATTTTGTGTCTGATAAATGTGGCATCTGAAATCAGTGAAGAAAAGATGGACAACTCAAGAATTGTCTTAGACAACTGGAGAGACATTTTTAATAAAATTAAGTTGGATTCATGCCTTATGCTGTATGCCGGGTAGATTCCCAAGGAGCAAAGATTTAGAGTTAAAATATGAAATCACAAAAATACTAGAAGAATGCAAGGGAGAATTAACTTGCAGGGGTGGTGGTGGTGAGGAGGCCTTTCTATTTAAAATCTGGAGGCATAAAGGAAGAGATTGGTAAATACAAATACATGGAAAATTTTAAAAATATACACAGTATGAAAAATCCCATAGAAGGGTCAAAGGAAAACTGACAAACTGGGAATACATAAATTCATATCAAGCAAATTCTTAGGATGGTGAAAGATGTATAGGATGTACACTTAGGGCTGCAACTCACTGTTCCAGGGACTTGTCAAAGAAGGGCATTAACTTAAGATTATTTATTTTACCTAAAGCACTAAGTACATGTTTACACTGTCAATTATAACTCTAGTTTCCACTGTAGTGAAGGACAGCGATAACTGCAATGCCCCCAGACAAAATGAGCAAGACAACTCTGAAATTGTCTCACAGGGTATCAGTGACGAGCAGGGTCACCTCAGGATCACTAAATTCTGGAAGCCTGTGCTGTTGACAAGGCTGGCTGTTCCCCTCTTGTTTGATGCTGCGTTGCACTCACTGCAGACCGCAGTGACGGCACCATGAGGTCATTTCTACAGTGGAGTGCATGGGTTTGCACAGATTAACTCAAATGCTGAGAACACGGCAAACCCACTGTTACCTTCACCAAGCACGCAACAGTCACGCTGTCCACACTTTCATTGGGCCAGGCATAGCTAATTTCTCCCACATACTATTACTTCATCAGAAATGGTTTCATACTGTTCACGGCAACACATTTGATGAATAAGTCTGGTACCACTGGGATATGGTTGGTCCCTTGAACAAGAACTTTATTTGATCATTCAAGAGAAGAATATGACCACCTCCACTTCTCTAAACCAAGAGGGAAAAAACTGCAAAAGTTTTTGGCAATCTCTTCCCCTGACTTCAGACAGAAACAACACAACACTATCAGAGGTTTTGATTAAAGAAGTTGGAGAGAAAGCCCAGAGTTGTACATTTTCAGTGACGTTTTTTCAAGTTAAGCCTACCTCCTGAGCACCTGAGTACATACTTCACACGCTTTTCTTTAGTAGAAGGTTTCCTTTTTTAGGTTCTAGATCACACTTAAAGCTGGAAATTTTAGAATAGTCTGAGACCACACTTCGTTATAAGACCGCCATTTCCATGGAAATTTGGATAAGGATCAGCTGCCATATATTATAGTTCCCCGGGATATGCCTAAATTAGAGATTAATTCAACTTTTACCATAACTCAATTGACTTAATTTCAAAAACGTTTTACATGGCTTGTCATTCACAAGCACTGGGGGAGAGGATGGGGTACTCCACTATGGTGGCCAGTCCTTGCTCCAAATGTGAGAAGACCATACCCTTTGGACCATGTCTATGATAGCTGACCAAATGAAGAGAAAACACAAATAAAGGCTGCCTGATTATAAGTGCAGATGTTATCAGGAAAAAGAAAATATTACTAAACCTCAGTGAGAAGAGAGATTCATCTCTGCAGCCTAAAAGTTTTCTCTCTAGAATTACTAAAATAAAATAAAATGCTAAATCTGGGTTACATGTCAAAGGTGAAAGGGATCTTATTTTGCAGCATAAGCCACCGAATCCAGAAAAACATACTCAAGGCCAGACTGTTAGATAACAGAAGGCCCAGCTATAGCACCCAGGTTTTCGGACTCCACATCACAGTTCTCTTCACCTCGTCTGCTGAAGAGCTGCTCATCTCGTTAGAGAATTGCTGTTTTGTAACATGATAACCAGCAATTCTTGATTTTAGAGAGAGGGGGACAAAGAGAAGGGGAGAGGTGGTGGGAGAGAGAGAGAGAATGAAAGCTATCTGCTGTTCCACTTGGGCATTCATTGGTTGATTCTTGTATGTGCTCTGACTAGGGATTGAACCCATAACCTCAGCGAACAGGGAAGGTGCTCTAACCACCTGAGTTACCCAGCCAGGGTGAGAGTTGCTCTTTTAAACTGCTTGCTCTGTAATATAAGCCTCAGTCTTGGGAATTTTGCCATGGGTATGCTGAGACAGGGGATACTACAATGATGCACTTCTTAGGACCAAAATAAAAACAGGAAAATGAAAAGTTGGAGTAAAAGTTACTGATGTTTAGAGGAGTTCTAAATTGGAGACAACCTTTTCAACTTACTAGTCAGAAAAAGAAACATCTCCAGAGTGAAGAAGAGTTGAGTTCTCCAGGCTACGAAAGTTTGATGTGTTACTCTTTGGAACAAGGCACTTTTCTTTTTTGATTCACTGCGTGCCAAGAAAGTTTCAGCACAGGTGCAGACTGATTCCTGAATGAGGTACATTTTCCACTCTAATTTAATAAAGTGTATTTAGTTTATTTATCACTACCTTATCACTTAAGGGATTGTGATTTCATGCCTCATCTGAAATTTAGTTTCTAAAAATGCAACACTGAGATCACGGTGAGCCCTCCCCGCTCTTCCCTGGTCACCTGGGGGCACCCTCCATCCTGACCGCCTTCCTTACAGCAACCCCGGATCCCTCTCTGCCATCCACGTGGTCACACAGGGAGGAACACACCTTTACCCTCCTTCTGAGAAAACACTCCCACCTCTAATGCTGGAAGCCTCAGCCCCTGGACCATGGGAGTCACGCTTCCTTTTAGGGAACACTCGAACTTTTTAATTTGAGAGTATATGTACAATTATTGTTATAAATACTTTAAATTTAGGGATTATTTATAAAGTCCTCAGTTTTCATAAGAGATGAATCCTAAAAACAAAGAAATGAATAGGTTCGTATGTAAATATACGACATTTAGAAATACTTTCTAGTATCTTCTTCCCTATTCCACCATGAAAACACCATGTTTGGCTCTTTCGTGAGCCATGACTGAGCCCCTCTATTTAGAGTTTGTTGGCCATACCACCCTCCTAGGCCACCATGGGTGGGAAAGTAAGAATCTCATTAAATTTTAGTTCAGCTGTGATAATGCTGTGCCCTGTATAACCTTGGTAGCTTAGATGGCATCCTGGAGTTTCTTAGTCATTATGAGCTCAGTGTCTCTAACAGGGACATATGGTACAGCCTCAAATCCTCCTCTAGTTCACATCAGATGCTAACGATCCTATTTCAGGGGTGAGGAATGGGAGGAGCATTGGGGTGGTGGATGCTTTCCTTCTCAACCTTTCCAGGAAGCATTTATTTACATCGTTAGCTTCATTCTAGACAAGAAAACACACGGGCAGTGGGCAGAGGTTCTGAGTTGATGACTTGATCAGTCCCATTTCTGTTTTTAAGCTGTCTGAAAGAGTAAGACAGAGCCATTCTTGCTCTCTCTACAGGGAGTGACACGTTACAGTGTGGCATCTTTCCTTTCAGGCAGAATCCCTCAGAGACTTCCTGTAAAAGCCGCACAGCCCATGAACATCAGGAAGGCATGCTGATGACCTCAGGCAATCGAGCAAAATGCAGTTGGTGCCAGGGAGGCAAATGTCTCACTATTAGGAAAGCCAAGTCTGTCCAGCTTTGACTCACACTACGATGCTTTCTGAGTGGCTATAATAACTGCATATTGTATGCAGGTCTAGGCATAATAGGTGGATTCGTGATTTATTTAGGGAAAGAAATTTGTGAAAGACACTTAGATGATCAGAGTTAGGCTTTTTTCCCATGAAAATGATGTATTCATGTGAGTCGCTAAATAGCTACACACCAGATAGATATCCATTCAAACAACAACTGAAATAAACCAGGCAGCACCCAGGTGCTGGCCAATTTCGCTTGTGTACTTAACAAGCACTCACAGTATTTTGCAAAAACAGTCTAATAAATTTGTATGTGCAGTCATAGGAATTATACCCGATGAAAAACACTGAAAGAGTACTGAATGCACATATTCATTAATTCGCTGGAAAATAATGCATCTTATTTTGTAGGTGCTATGGACTCATTTATGACTGTTGAAGCCCTAACTCCAATGTGATGACACGAGAAGACGGGGCCTTTGGGAGATAATTAGATTCAGATGAACCTAATGAGGATGGGGCCCTTATGACGGGATTAGTGCCCATGTAAGAAGAGAAGCGACACCAGAGCTCTCTCTGTGCCACGTGAGGACACAGCAGGAAGGCAGCCACCTGCAAGCCAGGAAGAGGGTCCTCACCAGAACCTGACCGTGCTGGCAGCCAGCTCTCAGATTTCCAGCCTCTAGAACTAGAAGAAGATAAATTTCTGGGCCATCCAGTCTATTGTATTTGGTTATGGCAGTCCAAGCTGACTAATACAGTAGCTTTAATTTTTTAAATTAAAATTAAATATCTTTTACCACTTATGGAGCACATGCCTAAACTAAATAATGAGATGCCAGTTAAACTAATGAAAGCAATATTTTCAAACATATTAATATTTCATTTTGATACTTTAGATAACAAGGGTGGATAAAAATGTGATCAATGATGCCATCTTTACATACAAAAGAACGAAATATAGATAATAAAAATTAAAAGCCTTTGTTTATTTCTCCTTATCTTCTTTGTTCATTTTCTACAAAAAACTCTATCTTCCTGTATCCATTACCTGGTAGTCATTCATTCCCCCCACAAATTATCATTAAGCACCAAACTCCGGAGCAGGCACTGTTCCAGGGGTTGGGATAGAGCTGCAAGCAAAAATTTCTCTTCCTTCATGGAGCTTATATTCTAATAGAGGGAGACAGATAATAAGTAAATAAAAATTAAATACATTATGTGTCATATTGTAGTAAGTGCCATGAAGAAACATAAAGCCAGGTAAAGGTCTAGAGTACAGTGGGGAGAGGAGGCATGTGGGCAATAATTCTGAGAAAGGGATCAGGGACAGCATCTCTGGTAAGGCCACACTCGAGCAGAGACCCGAGTCATGTAAGGGAATGAGACCTGTGCATGTCTGCAAACAGTATTCCAGGCTAAGGAACCAGTACTTTCAAAGGCCCTTAGACAGGAGCGTGCCTGGCTCGTTAGACCGTCAGCAAGGTCGTTAGAAGCAAGTAAGGGAACATTACAGAGTGTGGCAGGAGACTGGGTCAAACAGGTTACCAGGGACGCATTTATGTGTGCCCAGAAAGTCAGATACGAGAAAGTCCCCAGAAGGGGGGAAAGAGAGAATGAGAAAGCAGCAATTCTGAAGATAACAGCTGAGACTTCCCCAAATTGACAAAAGTCATTGATTCTGGTAGCTCTGTGAACCTACAGCAAGATTAAAAGAAAAGTAACCATGGCTCATCATAATAAAAAGGTTGAAAATCAGAGTTAAAAGAGAATATCAAAATTTAAAGGAAAAGACAAATTAACATCAAAGGAGAAAATATTAGATTGGCACCTGACTTCTCAAAAGAATTAAGAGAACCAGAAGAAAATGGGATGGTATCTTCAAAGTGCTAAAAGAATATAACCATGAACCTAGAATTCCCTACCAGTGAAGTTACTACTCAGTAACGAAGGGGAAAACAGACATTTTTCAGGGGGAATCTGTAGAGTTTTTCATCAAAAGTCTGACGAAAATATTAAAGGGATTCAGTTCCCAGATGGGAGCTCAAAGATGCAAAAAAGAATAAAGGACAAAAAGCAAAAACATATGGATAAATCTAAATTAATTTTAACTGAGTATAGCAGTTGTTATAATAATTTATTAAGTATATCTAAAATGAAAATGCATATAAATTATACTTGTATTGAAGGAGACTTTAAAGCAAAAACCATTACTAGAAAGATATAGGAATACTTCAAAATGATGAAAGTTTAAGTTCTTTAATAAAAGATAATAATTAAGGACTTTTTATGTCCTTAATAATATAGTCCAAAATTATATATTAATTAAATACCGATAAAAACAAAATGGAAAAATAAAAAATCAGAGAGGATTTAATATACCTCTTTTAGGTACAACAGAGAAAATAATTTTAAAATATATAAAATATTTGAACAATACAATTCACATATTTGACCTAGTAGTCACACATAAAACAGTGAACACTGTGTCCCAAAACTGTAGAATAGACACTGCTTTCAAATATGCACAGGTCACTATAAAAGTCAATCACATGTAAAAGCAAATAGCTGCAAATTCCAGCAAATCAAATCCATACGAAGTAAATTCTTTGACCATTAAGAAATTAGACTAGAGATCAGTATTCAAAATATGCTTAGAATGCTTAAAACTATACTTCCTAACAACTCATGGGTCAAAGAAGAAATCACAATGAAAATTAGAACATATTTAGATGTGAATGTTCTGAAGATTTATGAGATGTAGTAAATTCACTTTAAGAGGAAAATTCATCTCCCCAAATACATATAATGGAGAAAAAAATGTTGTAAGGCAACGAACTACACATCTATTAAAAAAGTTATAAAATGACTTAAATCTAAAGAAAATAAAAGGACAAACATTAAAAAATAAGAACAGCAACAAGTAAAATAGAAAAACATACAATAGAGAAGATCAATAAAGATAAAACCTGGTTCTATAACCACCTGCACTGCTCCCTTACTGTGGAGAATAATAAAGAAATACAGAGTAAGCTTAAATAACCAATATCAGGAATAAAAGAGAGAAAACCATTACCATTACAGAGCCTACAGATATTAAAAGATAAAAGAATATTATAAAAGAACTTTACATTTGTAAAAAATACCAAGCTTTATGCTTAACATGTGCATACTATGTATGTTATATTTTAATTAAAAAGTCAAGAAAATATGCACCTTACAAAATCCTGAAGCACAAGAAATAAAAATTTGTGAACAATTCTGTATCTATTTTAAAATTCAATCAATAATTAAAAACCTTCCCACAAAGAAAATTCCAGGTCCAGTTGGTTTTGCTGGTTGATTTAAATGAAATAACATCTACCTTAAACAAATTCTTCTAGAAAGTAGAAAAGAGAATGGAAAACACCCTCCAGCCCACTTTATCAGGCCTTGTAATCAATGTATGACAGGGCATTAGTAGAAAGAAAAATTGCAGTCCAGTTGCACTTATAAAGGTAGGTGCCAAAATTCTAAGCAAAATGTTAAGTAAATGAATATAGAAATATGTCAGAAAGAGCGCTAATATGTAATAATTAAGGTGAGTTTATTTCAGAAATGGAAGGTTAGTTTAACATTCACAAATGTAATCAGTAATGCAAGTAATCTGTAGTGACAGCAGTAGACCAGCGGCTGCCCGGGGCCTGCGTGGAGGGGAGGGGGCGAGGAGAGCGACTGCCCCGAGGACTGCAGAGGAGCACGCGGAAGCTTTCAGGGGGAAGGGCAGTGTGTTCACGACTTTGAGTTCAGTGATGGTTTCACAGGCACACACATACTGGGACATGAAAATGACCAAACTCCATATTACAAATATGTGCAGCTTGTTGCATGCTATCATACCTCATTAAAGTTGTTTTTAAAAAATCGGTGTAATTTACTATATTTACAGAAGAAAGAATCCACATGATTATCTCAACAGATTTATACAAAATATTTAATACAAGTCAACTTCCATTCATGATTTAAAAAAATAACTCTTGGTTAACTATGAAGGTAATTCCGTAAACTGATAAAGAATATCTTTTTGAAAACCCCTATAGTAGCCCTGGCTGGTGTAGCTCAGTGGATTGAGCGTGGGCCTGCAAACCAAAGGATTGGGGTTCAATTCCCAGTCAGGGCACATGCCTGGGCTGCAGGCCAGTTCCCAGAGGGGACACACGAGAGGCAACCATACATTGATATTTCTTTCCCTCTCTCCTTCCCTTCCTCTTTAAAGATAAATAAATAAAATCTTTTTTAAAAAAAAGAAAAAAGAGTCCCTTTATTTTTTGAGCCAGGGTAGTTCTGATTCCCTGATATCTGCAACCCAAAACATCCTAACTAATTTGCTGCAAAAAGTATCATAATTAGTGCAAAGCAGTGGATAGAATAAGGGAGAGAAGAGTAAAAAGAATATATGTTCTAGAAGAAAATACAGATAGTCAAAAGTCATGGTAGAAAGTCAGAGACCAAAAATGTCCTGAGAGGATTGTTATGATTAAACAAAATAACGTATGTAAATCCCTTAGCACAGAGTCAGAGGCACACCAAACTATTGTCATTAACTGCAGACAGCAAGAGCTAAGGGGCAGCAGGCTGTGTGCAGTGCTCAGGGAGGTGGGAACCAGTCTTTTATAGCGAAAGCATGTTCTTATTATTTGAAATTATGTAACTCTCTTGAGCAGATAGTCTTAAAGTTCAAGTGCCAATGAGTGAGAACAGTTACCTTTCACTGAAAACCAACATTTGCAACTTTATATACATTTGTTTTTCATAATGACCCTGGGAGATAGGCACAATTCAAAACTGACAGATAAGGAAATACAGTCAGAGACTTAGCAGCATTTAAATGGGGACAGCTGGGCTTTGACCACGGGCCCCGCCCCAAGCCCATGCTCATGTTCCATCTCAGGTCACCTCTGTCATGATATGAGATGACACTCAGAGGTGCACATGAATTATATCAATTGAAATAATTCACTTGTTGGAAAGAAACTACAGTTCCTGGGTGCACCCTATATATTAGCGATTTTTCCTTTGTAGATCTCAGATCCATTTCATAATAATAAAGCGATTTACTGGCCAGAACACAACAAATGCAGAGATTCAGCCCAAAGATAAACATTTATCTTTACCCAAAGATAAACATTTTGGGGTAGAAAACACCCTCTGTTATGTCAGTCATTTGGAGAACAGCTTCCTAGCACAAGTGAAACTAATCTGGATTCTTAAAAACATTTTGGGGAGATTTTTTAACAGTATTTATAACTAGATCTAGGAAAGCATGAACGTTAGAAAGAAGAGATAATTGTACAGTCTTTGGAGCTATTATAAAGTAAAATATGGAGCCAGTGGATAAACACTACATGAAAGAAAAAATTAAATTTTTTAAAATTATTTTCTTCCACAGAATAGAGGACTAGACTAGCAAATAAAAACTATTTAAATGATTCTCCTAAGTACTGCTATCTTGAAGACTTATTTTTTAAGGATACAAATCAAGAGCTCCTCAAATCATACATATTCTCCAAAAGTTATAACAAGACAGAATAAACAAGTGATATGAATAATTACATAACAATTTCATATCTAATGATTTTTCCTAGTAACATTCTAAATGGCTTAGTGAAGTCTACAATCAATATATTATATAACATTATTTTTTATATATTTTAAAGAGAGATTTAAAAAAAAATTATTTATCTACTTTCAGAGAGAAGGGAAAGGAGGGAGAAAGAGAGGGAGAGAATCGTGATGTGTGAGAGAAACGGCAAATGGTTGCCTCTCCCAGGCCCCCAGCTGGGGACCTGGCTCACAACCCAGGCATGTGTCCTGACTGGGAATCAAACCAGCAACCTCTCAGCCCACAGGCCAGCACTCAGTGCACTGAGACACACCAGCCAGGGCATATTATGTTTTTTAAAAAGTAAAAGAAGAACAACTTAATCTGGGCAATAAGATATATATGAAAGGGTGCTATTGAATTTTATAATTACAGTATGAAAATTCATCTGCCATCCCACAGTCTTTGGATATCTAATGTCAGTGTTATATGATGCCATCTCCCATAGAAGCAGGCGCTGCCATGGTGAAAAAAAGAGTGTTAGTAAAATTAGTAAAATTTGACTCTTGCCTGGAACTGTAATGGCCTACCTGGCTCGGTGCCCTTGCTTCTCTTTCCCTCCAAGCCGAATCTACTAAATTAACCCTGACTTATAGCTATGCATCTGATTCTGGGGCCAACTCCAGCCCTCGGCAGGGGGGGTAACATAAGAAATCCTTTGTGCAGACATTCCTGCCTCTGCCCTGAATTACTGTTCCTCTGATTTTACTCCAGTCCGCTGTGACTGGGTTCCTTGCCTTGTATACATTTCCAGGGGCTGGGTTTCTTACTGAGAAGTCTCAGTCCCCTTGTTAGGGGTCCCTAATACTTAAGAGGACATTCCAACAATATCCAATATCCAACTCCTGTTGGAATAAACCCTTTATTTTAGGACTACCTTGTTATTTGGGCCACTTCCTAAATTATTTAGAACTTTGAATCTGTTGGGACTAGATTCCCCGCCAATCCACACCACCCCCTCCCCAACAATACCTATGGGTGAACTATGAATCTACTTTTCAGATTCATGGGAGGCAGTATGGCACAGTGGTTGAGAGTGTTGTTTCTCCAATCAGGGTCTCTGGGTCTGAAAGACAGCCCAGCTACGAATGACTCTGAGTGACATTCTTAACCTCTGTATAACGTGAGTTCTTCACCTCCAAAATGGAGACAAAGACAGTACCTACCTCCCATACAAGTAATCTATAGATAACACATAATACCGTGTCTAGTAAATAATGAACACTCCATAAATGTTAGCTGTTACTGTTATTACGGTTTCCATCTTCCCATCTAGAGAACAATAGGCTGCATCACTATCTTTAGACCTAGCTTAAGGTTCAAGATTTGCCTGATCCCATATGTCTATGAATTTCTGATCTACTTCCATACTTGTATGTGAAATATTCCTTCCTAATTGACAGTAAATTCAATCACTTTCCCAGAAGAAAATAATAAGGGACTGAAAATCGTCACTTGCATCTGTCTTCCCTCCCTTCCCCTCCCCCTTCTTTTCTCCCCTTCCCTTTCCAGGACCTGTTCATAGTTCTCTACATCTATGAGATGCTATTTTATAGCCACTCGGCCATCATGGCTTGTCTTGAAGAGCAGCTAGGATTTAGCTTTCTGAGCGGGTGATTTGAAAGTTTTGCAAAATCAAGCCAAATATTGGTAGTTTTGAGTACCAGCCTGGTTCATTCCTGCAAGGCTGCTTAGTTCTTCAACCCTGAAAATTTAAAGCTGTAACCAGATGTAGAATCTGAAAACAGACATGCAGAGACCTTCGGTTCCCTTTCCACAGTTCCAAATACTTGTGGAATTTTTAAAAAAACACAAATAAATATAAATACTTATTAAATATGAATAAGAATAAAAATGATATAGCATTCATTTACATGATTTGTTCTTATTTTAAGCAACACTGGTACCACTATTCATACACATAAAAATACCTCGAGTTGATAAAGTCTTAAACTATCACCATTTATTTCTGATATTTTAAGGCTTTATCACAAAGAACATAACATGTGTGACACCTTCAGAAGCAGGGGGCCAGAACTGGTGTGTATATTTTAAAAGTCAACTAAAAAAGATGAGAGAGATAAAAAGTGAGTGACTAACTCCAAACAAACTCTTGAAAGGAAGAGCTGAACAAGAATCCCAATTCCGAAACACCTAATACTTAGCTATAATGCCTTTGGAAAAAGAAAAACTTCTTACTCACTCTTTGAGGAAAGACACTCTAAACACACAGAGGTATTAAGGCTGGATTTAAAACTGAATGTATCTCTGAAGGTCCAGTTTGGAACCCCAAGTAGCCAACTTCCAAATTCAACTCACATTCCACATTTGTACCTCCTAGCTCTCAGAAAGAGCTTCAGAAAATAGGTATCTTTGGCAAAAAAAAAAAAAGCTCTTACCTAATTTCATAGACTCAGACAGCTTTTTATTATTCCAGCCAAAGGTATTAATAAAAATCCTAAATTGTTTTAGAAAAACTTCATCGTATTTCTTCAACATCGAAATGAGTGTGCTACTAAGATATAGCCCCGGTATTAGGAATGCTGTATGATTTTCAATGTCATTTCTGAACCTCTAACTCAGGAATAATTTTTATACTGGGCTTCTATAGTTTCCTGTGTTGATTCACTGTAAGTGGTGGGGGTGAGGGCTTAATGGAGGGTGTAGCTGCTGCCAGAGCTCAACCTGGGCAAGAAAATCAAATTGTAAAAGCCTCTGTGTTCCACTGCGGGCCGAACTCTGTCACCTCTTCTAGTATTTACTTCTCGGTTTCACGTAGGGATTGGTTACACAAACTCCTCTTGTGACGGCAGCCTATGAATTACCCTGCTGTTGCTCTACCGAAGCGCATCACAGAACGCACACTCACAGCTGTTTAAAATCAACACTTCTTTCTTATCAGAAATGGCTCCACTCTTTTCCTGACATCAATACATTATTGAAAGTTCTGGACTGTAAATTTTTTGTCCTTCCTGCCTCTGCCCTTTCTTGCTACCCCAGCCAGTAATCACAACAAATCGTCTGTCAGAGGAAGCTGCAGTCTCACAAATGCACATAGAAATTCCACACGTTCAACATCTTTGAAAGATGGGTCCAGGCTGATCTGGGAGCATCCGTTTTTACTCACTTGGGTATTGAAATATTTTGTTTTGAATTCTGAACGTGGGGCTGGCTACCACGTCCCAAAGCATCCAGCATGTCACACGAATTTACGGTGACAGTGAACACGTAGGCCACACTGGTGCCGCTCTGGGATTTCTGCAGTAAATACAAGTACTTAAGACCAGCCTGTTTGTCACACAAGACTTCATTTTTTCACAAACTTTCCCATATTTTCTCTAAATATTTAAGTTAAAGTAGGCACCAAAGCAGCAGCTCCATTGGAATAAAACATGAGTTAGACGCAGTAGGGACTTCAGTTCAACACCAGACTGCCCTCCATGCCCTCCATGTCCTGGGTTTCCTGCAATTTTCCATCTTGGGTTAGCTTTCTTATATTTCTTGGCATCTTCTAGAATGTCTTCCCTCTCTGTTGTCCAATGTATTCAGAAAATAAATGTGTGTTTTATTATTTGTTTAAGAAAGAAATAGAGGAAAGAAATGCTTAAGACCTTCAAGAGCCACAAAAGATTACTACTAATTGGGAATAATCTTTGTCATTGGGTCCTTATTAGTACAATTAATATATTATTCACTTATTTCCTTTAAAAGCTGTCAAATAGAAAGATCATTAGCAGTTTAACTTTTGAATACAAGAGAGAAAGTTAAAAATGATGCCAGAACATTTAGTGTCCCATAACAGAAACATAGACACACAATTGATTAGAACCTCGTTGTGATAATAATGTTCCTAAAACCCAAAAAGTACACATAAAAGCCTGAAATATGACAAAACTGTAAAGAAGAGGCCAATCCTATCACTCCTCATCTATTAAAAGAAAAAAAAAGTGTTATTACAGAAGTTTGTCCAACCTTTTAAAATACCCTTAATATTTTTCTTTTCTGTGTGATTTCAACAGTCAAAAATATGGTGGTTTATTTTTAAATCATCCTATTTAATCATGGAAAAAATGTGCATGACTGAGTCACAATCACCAGCTTCTTTTATGCTCTAATCTAATCCCTCTGCTCCACCCTCACCAGCCCCCCCACCCGCCACCCCTGGCTCGTGGTAGAGACACACAGCTGTGTTGTCCACCACTGTGTCAGGAACTGCGAGAGGGCAAGCACCATTCCCACCACTGTGGGCATCCCTAGTAACTAACACGGTGCCCATCACACTGCAGACATTCAACTGTTATCTGAAAGGACTGGAACCGACATTCACAGGTCCAGTTCAAGAGCCCGTCTCCGCTGTGCACCCAGGCTGGCAGCCCCTTCCCTGGCCATCTTTCAACCCTTTGGGATTTGGGGACTATCCAGTTCAACCACAAGCAGGAATGGATTCGAGAGCCAACGTCCTTCTCCTCCATCCCACCGACATTTTTGTCCCACAAACGCAATCTCTAATGTCTGAAGCTACTACTGTACAATACAAACTACTTTCATGGATGTTTTTATCTGACCCTCACAACCACCTTTGGAGTTAGGTAAGGCAAACATAATACACATTTAACACATAAGGAACGACAGGCTTAGGAAGGTTAAAGAAGTTCATCAGGGTCACATAAAGAGAAAATGCCCTTTTTGCACTTTTAGTATTAAGACCAGACTAACAGTAACAACACCAGTGATACCAACGTTTCCAGGGGGAAACTGGGGACAACCCACTTCCGGATGCCTCTTACATTCAGGATCTGCCTTGTCTTTCACTCACTCTCTCCCGTATATTATTGCTCACATATTTGAAACACGCCCAATGCAATGCTTTAATACAGATAATAATATGTGTTAAATAAAAAACAGCACCACTGTACTCATGCAATGTAAGAAAACATGAGCTCCCCCAAAACACCACACAGGCAGTTTCTTTGGGAAGCTTTTTCTTAAAGGAACTAATGTCTGCCGAATCACTAGGAAAGGTGTCTCCCAAATTAAAGATGAACCAATTAAAATTATATTAGAAATGAGTGGGAATTAAAGTTCTTTTAAGCCAACTGGTTTTCAGGCTTCTCCCTTTAAAAATAATTCTGACAGGAATTAAAATTTTAGTGGCAAATAATGCAAGACAGGTCAGTAGTCTGGGCTCCACTAGGAGCAGAAAGTGGTTCTGCGGCCATTTCTAACAGGGTTGTAGAGGCTAGCACTTCGGACAATTTACGTTTGTACTGCTATCTAAATTCCAGGTCATAAACGAACCGAGCTCTCAAATTCCTGGAATTCTCTCTGAATAGCTAATAGGGAAAGTGGTCTGGAAAAAGTCCAGAAGAAGCTCACACCCAGATTCATTCTGCAATTTTTGTAAATTACATTTTTGGAAAGAGGTAGGAAGTAAGTAAAATGATAAAGATAGGCTTTTTCTTAGTTATGTATTTTATTTCTAATGTAAGAAGAGTAGCTTCTTCTTATATTAGAGATTTTCAATTCTCACCATTTAAAGTTAATTGAACAAAATGGTTGATGTTGAAAATTCAGTGAAATTCAATTTAAAAATTTAAAATTCAGCTGTCAGACTAATGGGACTGGTTCCAACTTTTGCCATTTTCCCAAGGTAAGCTCACTGTTTTTGTTTCTAATGAGACAGAGACAGAGAGGCACACACTCATCCTCCAGCTTGGGGGTTGAGACGTGGCTCCCAACGCCATGGCACCTGGGCTGTCAAGGCTTCAAAGGAAGAGGAAAGCGATTCCACCAAACAGAGAAGAAGGATTTGGGGATGGGGCAGTTAACAGACAAGGCTGAGAGGAAAAGGGTAATGAAAACCTTGTGTTTTGCACGAGGATCCTTAGAAAAACTCAAAATGCTTGGCCGAGGTATGTGCTGTAAAAAACTGGAAGGGTAGAGCTTTACAGCAGACTGACATCGAAAATCAGCGTGGCCTCCAAAGATACAGGAGCGGACCACACACTGTAAGGCCTAGGAATTAGAAATAGTGGGGAGAACTTCAGACTTTCATGGGTTAAAGACCATTAGTGTCCATGCTAACTACACGTAGATTTCTGAAAGGAGAGGCAATTCCTGGAGAAATCTGGGTTGTATGGCAAATGATCATTAGGGATAGCCCACCAACACAAAGGTTAGATAAATTGGTTTGTAAATTCTATCTTTTCTCTGACTTCCACCACCCTTCCAAACACGAACACACTTAGAAGTCAGACAGACCTCAAGTCTAATCCTGGCTCTGCCCTTTCCTAGCTGTGAGACTTGAGCTAGTCACGTAACTTTTCTAAGCCTTACCTTCTTCTCAACAAAAATGAAATAATACACACTTTGCAGTAGTTGGCATATAGTAAGTGCTCAGTAAATATGTGTAACTGACACGTTTGTTATGAAAATTAGATATGATGTGGATGCCATGTGATATGCTCGCCACGGCTCCTATGCCATTCCATTGTATGATTAAAGTACCAATCAGGTTAATTTTTTTTAAAAAAGCACTCCAACACTTATTCCTCAATTATTCATTTCAGGCATTTTACTCAATAAAACTTGTAATGCCTACTAGCCAAAAGAAACTCTCAGTTAATTAGTGTAGTGTGCTATTACTTTTCATCTAATAAAGCAATAAAGCAGGGAGTTAAGAGTTTAATGAAGTATAATTATGCTTTTTCTTACATGAAAATATAGAAACCTATTTCTTAGACTACATTAGACAGCTATTGCCATAAGAATGCCATGGAGCAAAGCATCCCAAACTCGTGGCTCATCAGGAACATTTGTTGTCATGCAGATGGGTCTGCATGCTGACTGAAGTCTGGTGTGTATAAGCAGGGCTCGGGTGGGTGGCTCTGCTTCACGCTGAGGGTTTGGCTCAAGGATCACTCCACCTGTGTTCACTCTGGGACCTAAGCCGATTGGGCGGCAGCTGCCCAGGAAAAGTCCTTCTTTTGCCAAATTACCAGAGTGCAAAACCAAAGGTAAACCATGGAAGTGTATTTGAGGCTTTATGCCATATCCACTAACATTCCATTGCCCAAAGCAGTCTCATGGCCAAACCATCAGCAGGATGGGGGCTGAACAATAATCGGAAAGTACCTAACAACGAATACTAAGCTTTTAACTAGTTGGATGTAATTGCATTATTTCTACACGGAGTTAAATTCACATTATCAGACTCTGAAAGGAAAGATCTTATGGTAATTAAGGAGGAGATTCTGGAGAGATGAGGCGCTAATAGAGATGAAAATTCTAACATTCCAATTATTAAATAAAAGAGGTAACTCAGCCTTCAGATATTTATTTATAATTATATACAAAATAATCTCAAGCATGTTTTACATGTTTCAATTGAATCACACCGCCTCGTTAATCAAACTGCTATGTCAAACCATCAAAGTAATTGATCTTATTGAAATAAAAAGATAAAATAAAAAATAAAATAAAATTTGCTATTTTGTGAGATTTTTCACTTGAATAAACATCTGTCATTTTAAAAAATGTGTAAGTGTATCTAGGGAAAGCTCTAACATACCTCACTTACTCGAAAGAAACTTTGCAAAATGCATTAAGATTGACATCAAAAGGAAATGAAAACATAAAGCCAGTGTAAGCACCTTGAAGCTTAAGCATTTTCAACAAATTTGAAATTCTAGGTTGAGAAAATAATTGACAACAAAAGTACATTTAGTCAAAAGAGCACCGGTCTGTTTTCAATCATCTTATAAATTATTCAGTGAAAGCTTAGAGAAATGATTTTAATTAAGAAAGATTACTGTTGGATATTAATGATAAAATATGCTGACAATATTTAAAATCTATGTGGTGATCACAGAAACAAAGATTTCCTTAGCAATATAAACAAATAAGTTCAACAGAAAATTGGATTTCTGGAGCTCCATTGTTCTGTAACTTGGAACCTCAATTACAAGAATATCACATATCTATTTTAAATACTGGAGACTACTTAGGACCAGTTGCCTTGGTAAAAACCTTATGAATTATCTTAACTACTGGGTAGAGGGTACAGCATTAGATATTAATTCTAATGAACTAATCTATGAATTAGCATATTATTTTTAAATCTAACATTATCGTTTCTATTCTGTTTTCATAGTCTACCTCTTTGCAGGAACCTGCAATACATCTGCTGATCTGAACAAGTCTCAAATCCAACCCACTGCAGTGCCATTCAAAACCCTTCATTATGTCGTCCCAAGTTACTTGCTATTGTCCCATGAGAACACCACTCTTGTTAAGATGCTCTAGTGATTCAAAAACATATCTTAAACATGTTATTCCTCAATTGCAAAGCTTAGGTATCCAGTGCCTCCGTACAATATTTGACCCATTTTTAAGGCTCTGCTCAAGCCCTCCCTCTCACACTGGGGTCCTAGTTGACCCCAATCTACCAGGCGGCTCTTTTACCGCTAATCTTTGATAGCATGTACTGTGTGAATTTATCACACAGTTGTCTTGGATTGTTGAACTTTTCACATGTATCTTATCATCCCCTTGTAGATTCTAATGGCTTTACATATAAATTCCATATCCAAGATTGCCCATCCAAGACTCATTCTCCATTGGTTCCTTAGGAATAGAATCCAAATTTTGCTTACATGGCCATGCACCCAGTTAAAAATACCCACCTTCCAAAATTCCCTGGCACACAGAAATGCCCATGTGACACTTGTTCTGACTAGAGATAAGAAGAGAAGAATATTTGTAGAGACCTTCAGAAAAGCTACCGATTTCCCAATAGAAAGAAACAGAAAGATGAATATGGTGCTTGGAAGAAGAGGCTCACATGATCAGGACAAAAGCCGTATGTTAAGGACAAAAAAATCTGGGACATTGATGACCTCATCACACCTCTGTGCCAGCCCTAGACTGTCTACTTCCAGACTTCTTGCTTTCTTTTGAGAAAAAATAACTCCTGTTTGATTACACTACTTTAATTAGATTTCCATTACATTCAGCAAAATGGCAATCCTAAGTGACATGTGCTACTCATAACACTATTATGAAATTTTTAAATAATTACCAATTGTTTAATACTTAGCATTGTGTTAGTATGCAGAAAATACAGAAATACATGTGCTCTCTGCTCTCCAAAAGTTATCAATTAAAGAAAAGACGCACAAAATATAAATGATTAATATAAGTTGGGTTACTACTCACTCCATAAATATTTACTGAGCACATGTACAGACACGTAGCACAGCAGCAGAGGGGCTCTAGAGGACAGAAAGGCAAATCAGTCAGGGATTATCTCCTCAAAGAGCTTACAATAGGTATGTATATCTCTTGTAATATTTTACTACCTATTCTAAAACCTATCTATACAGTAGATACAGATATGTATCTGATGGTATGTACATCTATTATAATATTTGCAATACCTATTGTAAAACCTTTCTATACAATAGATATGATCTGATAGATACGCTAATAAATGTCAGACAAAGTGCGGGACTAAGCACTATAAAAATAGAGCACTAATTAAATACTACCTATGATGAAGACAAACCTACTGATTGAGGTCGAGAAAGGGTTCTTTCCTACAGAAGGTACACTTGTTTGTGAAGGACACTGAAGAGTGGGCAAAAGGTAGGCTTGTGGGAATGGGGAGTGGGTGAAGGAGCATTTAGGTATTAAAAGGCAAGGAAGAGAAAACTAAAAAAAAAGGTAATAAGGTTTGGGGCTAGAATAAGAGTGGCTTTATTAACAGAACTGAGGAACTTTGAAACAGGTATATATTTGGGAAGATAAATAAAGTGTTGGAGATGGTACTTAGTCTTAGTAAGAAAACAGACAGAGGAAGCCAGCTTCCCTCCAGCCCTCACCTCACTCCAGTCACTGTTCCCTTCTCTCTTTCCCGCTCCGCTGAAGGCAGACAATTATCTCTCTGACAATTATCTCTCTGACAGCCTCACTTTCATCCCATCACCTTTACTCTAAGCTGCCTTTAACATTATTACAGATCCATCAGAAATAAATACTACTTGACATAATTAACAATGTAAATCTCAAGTTGTAGCTGTTTAAATCTAATTAAAATTAAATTAAAATTCCATTATCAATATCATTAACCATATTTTCAGTGCCCACTGGCCTGTATCGGACAATGGGAGAATACTTCCATAAGTGCAGAAAGTTCTGTTGAATGGTAATGAACAAGAGTCTTTTTCTCTTTGAAGGTCAGGAATAAGGCAAGAAAGCCCTATTATCATTCCAATTTTCAATAGTTTTCTAGAGTGAGTATGAACCTATAAAATGATCAATAAAGGGAAATGAGATCTAAATAGTGGAAAGGAATGATTGTCTCTATGGCAAATAAAATTAAAATCTATTAGAAAAATGATTAAAAATTAGGATATAAAACAAATATAATCAAATTCACATATATTTGTATTTGCAATAATCAGAAAATATAAGAAATAGTTCTCATTTGCAATAGCAACAAAGGATAAAATATTTTGAAATAAACTTTAAAAAGTATAATAATTATATGAATAAAATGTCAATAAGGTAAAAATAAGATAAAGATAAATATTATGTTTTTCTAGATTTATTGAGAAATTATTGACATAACATTATGTTTAAGGTATACCACATGGTGATATATGTATACATTGTGAGTCGATTACCATGGTAAGATTAGTTAACACATCCATCATCTCATAGTTAACACTTTTTGTGTGATGACAATATCTGAGATCTATTCTCTAAGCAACTTTCAAGTATACAACACAGTAATGTCATCATACTGTGATGACATATGGTGACTATGGTTAATTAGTCACCATATTTTATATTATTTAATGGGAATCTATTATAAATGTCAACCTCCCAAACTAATCTTTACATGTAACATAATTCCAATTAAAAATTCAAGTTGCATCTTGAAAAATTATTCTCCAATTTATATGGAAGCTGACCAGCTGTTAGACTAGCCAAAAAAATGAGATAAGAAGAGGTTTAGCCCAACCAGACACCATATAAAGCATGTTATAAGCAGTCAATAATTGAAACAGCATGGATCTGGAACAGAAATAGGGTAGATCAATGAAATAAAATTTGTATGTCCAGGAACAGACCCAATTATTTATAAGGGTTGTTTATAATAAAACTAGTATTTCAAAATAGTGGAGGGATGAATATGTAAAGGGTTTTAGAAATAAACAAAGATTACTTTCTCATCATATATAAATTCTATACTGGTTAAAGTTGTCAGTGATAAACCATCAGTGTACTAGAAGAAAATAGAGCTGAATGATAAAAATATTGATATGGGGAAGGAATTCCTAAGCATGATCCTATAGGCAGAAATCACAGTAAGACTGACAGATTGAATACAAATGTAAAACTTATATGTAGGATATTGACCAAACCTCATGATAAACCATTATAAAAGAATTTTCCAAATGACCTAATTTTTATCATCATAAGCTTTGTTGAATAAATTTATTTATTTATACATCAATAAAATGGAATGTCACACAGCCATGGGGCCATATATTTATTAACATGAATAAAGAAAGATTATATATAAGTATGTATTGTGTGCTTCTAGTTTTATTAAAATTATGTACCTCCTTATATATTTACATGGCTATTGTTCAATTAAAAGTCTGAAAGAATACAAACCCAACTCTTAATATGAGCTATTTCCAGATAGTATTATAATAGATATGTTTCTTTTTATTTAATCTATATTTTCTAATTTTTCTATAAGTAAGTATGTATTACATGGGTAATAAGAAATATTTTTAAATTCTTATAGTGAAAATACCCAAGATATTTTTTTAAAAAGTTAAAGATAGCTTCTATTAAAATGCAGTTATTTCTAAGTGGTAGGATTACAAGTGATTTAAATTTTTTTACATGAACTTTAATTTTTTTTAAAATTTTATTTATTTATTTCTAGAGAGGGGATGGGAAGGAGAAAGAATGGGAGAGAAACATCAATGTATGGTTGCCTCTCATGTGCCCCCTACTGGGGACCTGGCCTGCAACCCAGGCATGTGCCTTGACTGGAAATGGAACTGTCGACCCTTTGCTTCGCAGGCCCACGCTCAATCCACTGAGCTACACCAGCCAGGGCTAAAAATATTTTTGTACATAGATATATTTACTTTTGTAGTCAAAATGAAATAAACCTTGAATTTATCAAAAGCTACAGATTGTGCACCGCATGGTACAAGGACACGTGCTGACCCCGTGGGAGAGCTGACTGACGGGGAGGCGCATGAGCTGCTCTGTCTTGCACCCTATTGCCTGGGCCAGTGTAATACACTACCGTGTTCTGTCATGTACAATGAGCTCTTGTGTATATTGTGCACCCACATTTTGGCCCAAACTTTCAGGAAAAAGATCTTTCGCTTTAATTCTTTATTGATTTACCATTAGATACTTGTTTTTTGTATTATAAAGGAATTTTAGTATTTATTCTTGAACATATTATCATACAAGAAACTTTATATAACAAATAATTACAAAACATAAGAACAGATACAAGGTATTTAAGGTACTATGCATGTATAATGCTCATCCTTATTTTTCCCTCAAGAATTTAGGCAAAAATGGGTGCATTACACATGGCAAAATACAGTATGTGTGCCATGTCAGAAATAAAACCATTTTCTTTGTGTTCTTTTAGTGTTTTCACTGCTATTTTGATGCTGGGATCAGGGAAGCAGGTAGCAAAGGCCTGAAAGACGGACCACACTCCGTCATAACTGGGTTAGTCCAGCCCCAGCAAAGCATACGGAGATGCATTCTTGGTTAGCAGTGCAGGAAAAGGGAGAGCGTCTGAGTCATGACAGCAGGACAGGTAACTCAAACTGAAATTAAAAAGCAAAACAAAGTAGAAATTCTATGTGCAATTTGATGTTTGACCTAGAACAACTGTTTCCTCTAATGTGAAAAGTAATCCATCCACATGGTTATCTGAAGATCATGCTCATCTTAAGTGCATTAGCCAGAGGAATCAACCAACCTTCCAAAAGATTCCTGCGTCTCCCAAAATAAATAAAAGTTCTGGCAATATGAAGATCAGTAAGACAATGTCTCCACAATCCAAAATGCACCTCCACTAACAAACTAGCATGGCCACACCATCACCACTTCTACTGCACCAAATTCACCTGTTCATTCATTCACCTACCATGAACACCTACTATGTGCCCAGCACTATGACAGGGGTGGGTGAAACTTACAACCAGTCCCTTATCAGATATAAACATGTTGTGCCCCTGACTGAAATCCTGCCAGATAGAAATTAGCTAAAAATAAATTAGAAAAAAGGAGTAAAGCAGAGTTTTTGGCATCGTGAAGGATTACAGGCTTGCTCCGTTTGAATTTTCAAGCACTGATTATGTCCTACCCTTCTGGTCCATTAGAGATAGAAATATGAGTCTTAAAGTCATAAGAGAAAGAGTCCACTGTAATACAATACACAGAGGAACAGCGGATGTCATTTCAGTGTTTAAAACACAAAAAGAGGAAAAACTGGTGAGATAAATTTATTCTTCGGAAAATGAATCACTTCTAATGTTTAGAAATTAAATATAACCAGCAACACATGAAAATCTGAACACCATGGCTCTCAAAGTAAACTAAAATAAAAATTATGAACTCAAACATAAAACCAACAACACTGCCCACTGGCAGAACTCGACACAGCAGATCCCCAAACTGGGCCTCGTGATTGGCCGGCCCAGCTAAGCAGACAGGCCTGCAACGGCCTCGGCAGAGCGAGGACCAGCAGCCATGGGGTTTGTCTCAGAACCGAGGACAGATCTGAATTCCTTATACCACATATGTCACAACGGGTTCTCGTCATTGGATTTAAACATCACTGTAATGGTATATGTTAACGGTGCATCTAGAAATTTTTTAAAAACCCATGTACAACTTGATTTAAATAGATACAATTTGGATTTAGGGCCCAAAGTCTTTTTTTCGCCATCAGGAAACTGTTGCATACTCTACAGCAGAACTTTTCAAACTAAGTTCTGTAGAAAAATAAAGGTCTTCAAATTCTTGATAATGTTTTTCAAAATAGATATGTTTTAATTTTTAGGATAATCTTTTAAGAAGAAATTTAAGATAGCGTGCGTCTTTTGGACGACCCCACACAACTGCGCGCTGTAGCAACATTTTCACGCGGCAGTTTGTATGGACAACCAAGCTCACGTCGGCTGGCACCAGGGAGCGCGCGACGGGAAGGCCCCGTGGTCCACACAAGTGCGTCGGTGGGGGAGCCCTGTGTCATCTTTGTGCCAACTCCTCTCGACTTATTAGAAATAAGAATGGTCATAATATGCAAAAAAGAATTTTTCTATTCCTGACTGTACCAATAATTGCATCAGATACCTACTTAACTGAACTAACTTTAGTTCAATTAGGCCAACTTCATCTTCAGGTAAGGAATGAAGCTTTACAGAATTGCCAAGTGATAGGTCTTTAAGGCACTGTTCCAAAACTACTCACTGACAGAGCTTCACTAAAGATGAGGCTTGATTAGCCCAGCTTCCAATTAGAGACTTAAAGGTGTTAATATTGTTTGAATAACATACTTATGTAAACAGGCATTTGCTGAGTATTTTCAAAATGCAAATACAGAAACAGATGAACTACAGAAGTAGACTTGTGATAACATCTTTCTACAGTAATTCCCCAAATCAACAGCTATTTCAGCAGCAAAGCTGTATCAGCCATCCCATTAAATTCATGTTGATCTGAACTGAATTATAATGTTCGTTTGAATGATAATGAACATTTTGCAGTTTTATATTTCATTTGTAAATTTATTTTGGTTTTATTCAGTATAAGAGTTGTAAGCATAAAATACATGTAGTTTTATGTTTGTGTATATTAACATAATAAGCAAAATAGGTAAAATAAGTTGTTTAAGTAATATTATAATAACAACCTCAGTCAACCCTAAAAGTCACAAGGGATTTCATGTTTTGTAAGAGGCTGGGGTACGTCCCCCAACCTGAGGCACACCGCTCTCTGCACACTTTAGTTTTGACCTAGGATTTAAGAGAAAAGGAGGCGTGTTAACACGGTCCTCTGTTGGCAGATTAAATTTCACTTCTTGATTTGAGCCTAAGTTTCTCTGCATCTCTGCTTCTGTTTTGCTCCCCAGCTTCACAGTTCAAACGAAGTTCCATCTGGAGACGGCCCGAAACAGTAAGGAGCAGTCAGGAAAGGGAACCTCTTTTGTGACAGCCCCGACCCGGAATTTCCATTGCTTTCAATGTTTGTCTAAACTGTCAGTTTCTGTAGACATAGGACAACATTGAAGTCTGGGAGGCTTAACAAAGAGCAAATGAGGAAATCAACAGTTCCAGGTCATTTTCTCAACTCATTTTACTCCAATCTGGTTCAAAGAAAATGCATCCGAACAATGTCTTAATATAGACATTTTAACTATAAGAAGAAGTATATTTGAAATCTGTATAATTTTGTTAACCAGTGTCACTCTAACAAATTCAACAAAAAAAGAAGTGTATTTCATGTTAACAACAAATCATCACAACTGATTAGTAATTATTAATATCCTTGGAGACTAGCCTCTGGAGGAGGCTCTCTAAATAATAAGTACTAATTCTATGACATGAACAGTATATTCAAATTTACCAAAGAAGATAAACATTAGCAATTTTTATCTCCTATCCATAAAAATAATTAACTATAACATAATGAAAATACCAATCTAAAACAAGAGTCAAAAAGTAATGTGGAATTAAAATATGCTATATATTAAAAAGCAGCATTAAAAGGCATCATCTAAATATATTTTTTAAACCTACTAGTTCACAAAAATGGAAAGATTCCCTACCTCCCCCAAATATATTTTAAGAAAACAATTTTTTTAAAAATTTTTGGGTGGTTCTAACCTAGAAGTCAGCAAACATTCCTAGCTTCATTCTTAAGAACTGATGAAATACATCTGCAAAAATAAACAGCCTGAAAAAGCTGAGCTTGCCAAAATAAATTAAAAATAAAGTGTTTGTCATTTCCTCAATACTTTTCTTTAATAAAGGAGAGATCGAGAAAAGCTAATAAAGTTCTTGAGATTGCCTCGGTGAACGTATATGACCACCTCAGACACACAGTCACACAACAGAGTAACAGGACACCGCCTGACAAATAACTAATCTTATGAAGTCTGCCTTATGACACAGAATATTGCCCAATACTGTATGCAAGTAACAGTTTTTCTTCTTTTTTTTCCCCTATAACAGGGACCTATACAGAGTCCTGGAAAAATATCTCGCTTTCCTTCCAAAGTCTGAACGTAAATTCTTATCAGCAGGCTGTCGAATGAGTTAAGTCAATCACTAAGCCACTATTTCAATTTGTGCTCCCGCAGCAAAGAGGCTTTGGAGCTAAGAAAGTCATTTCTGTTGTAACCTGCTACTCTGGACAAAAACTCATTTCCTGCTCAACCCTAGGGGTCACACGAGGATGTTAAGCTAATGGAAAGTCACGTTGAGACCAAGCTCCCACAATTAAAGACACACAGATATGCACACACATATGTGCACAGACACACATACACTAACCCAATTCTAGGATTTAAAAAGTAAATTGTAATAACAATTTCTTAGGAAAGAAAATACAGATGAAGACTCACATAAACTGAAAATAAGAAATACAAGATTAAGGACAGTGTGTTATTAACATCAGGATCAGAACTGAGAGTGGGACAGAGGGAAGACAGAGAAACGGAGAGTAAGAGAAACACTGCAGGGCTGTGGGGGGAAGATAACTAAAAAGATTTTTTTAACTTGGAGACCAAAAAAAAAAAAAAATTAAAGGGTAAGGGGCAACTAGAAGACATCGAAGCTTGACATCTCCTTGAACTGAAAGCCTACACAAAACAAATGAAGAACATAAGCTGGAAGACACATTTTACGAATCTGTGTGAGGTCCTGGAACATTCTGTGTTATAACAATTTTAGGGTTTAGAAATTCCACAAGATAGCAAGTTGATTAGCCTTCTCTCTTTAATCCACATTTTGGCCAGTATTCTAATTATGTGTTCAAGATTGCCCAACATCGGATGCAGACAAAAAACTTGAAAGATAAGTTTCAAAGAACTGAAACAATATTATTATAGGAAACTGACCAAAAAAATATCATGAACAAAAAATCCAAATTGACAAAAATATGATTTATCGTTTTATATGTATCATGTCCTACCCATTCAACTTTGGAGTACTATGATATAAATTAACATTTTTACTACTGCAGAGTTGTACTAAATATTAAAGCCAAGCCACCAAAAACCTAGCAACCCTTATCTTTAACTCAGGTCAGACCTCCATTGATATAAATGTATGCACGATGCTGGTGATCACTCACTTAACATGTCAACCTGGCTAGACTGTAGTGCTCAGTTGTCGGCCAAATACTAATCCAGGTGTTGCTGTCAAGGTGTTTCAGAGATTTGATCAACATTTACAATCAGCAGTCTTTCAATAAACAGATTACCTTCCATAATGTGGGTAACCTCATCCAATCAACTGCAGATCTTAAGAGCAAAGACTGAAGACTCCAAGCCAAGGAGGAATTTTGTCTTCCAACTGCAGTTTAGAAATTCTGCCTGAGTTTTCAGCCTTCAGACTCAAGACTGCATCATCAGCTCCCACCTGAATTTCCAGCCTGTCCTACAGAGTTAGAGCTTGCCTGCCGCCACAGTGATAAACCAATCTCTCTCTCTATCTCCACCTCCACCTACTTATAGAAGGTATATGTGCATGTGTGTATATATAAAACTTAATACATTTAAGTGTATGCACATGTAAGTAATGCATATACATACTATTGATTCTGTTTCTTGGGAGAATCCTGATCAATGCTCAAAACCATAACAAAAAATAAATGTATTGTTTTTATCTTAATATGACTCAAATCTTATAACTTGAGGAAAACATTAGCTATCATCAAATTTACATGGTTTTCAAGTAGCTTAAAAAAATCGGTGTTAGAACACAGTGCCTTTGAATGTTCCCCTGATGGTTTACAGCTTTTATTACACACATTAAAAGTTTAAAAATGGACTGTACCCCCTGCATGGGAACATTAATCTGCATTTCTAAATTACATTTTAGAGCACGTAAGTAAATTTGATTTACTCTATAATTATGGAAAAGGTGACAAAAAGAATTTGATTAAACTAAAGTGAAGTAAGTGGCACACCTGTGCCAGGAAACAAAGAAGAGAGTGATGCCATGGAGGCTTTATGTAATGCAAATAGGTGCCTGGTATAAATAAAGGATGACAGCTGTGAAAACTGTAAGACTTGGTCTGTCAAAGCATAAAGGATAAATTATCTTGTTTTCAAAGTACCTCTTAGTCTATTAGTTTTGAATCAGACACAATAGAGATATCACTAATTATATCTTTAGCAAAATGACAGGCAACCAAATTAAATAAAAACTTAGAATAGCACGTTTTGGATAGAAACATTTTAGAAATAGTGTAGGACTTGTTAAAAAAAAGCCTTTTTAATTGGATAGAAAAACAATTCAAAGTCATTCTCTATGCAAAGCCAGCAAACAATAAATAAGAGATCTAAATTGCAGTTCATTACATGGGCCTTTAATTCACAACATCATCCATTATAAATATTTAAGAAAATGATTAGCAGGCAAATAAATTACAATGACATTTTGAGCCCAAAGTCTCTAGCTTTTTTTTATTTCTTTTTTTAATTTATTTTAATTGTTATTCAAGTACAGTTTTCTGTCGTTTACTCCCGTCCCAGTCCACCCCCCCAGTGCTCCCCACCTCCCAAAGTCCCAAACTTAAAAGTCAAATGCTTTCAATGATAGGATAGTTAACAGTAATGTGGAAACTGCCGGATGCTGCCCCATTAGAAGGAAAGTTTACATTAAAACACAGTAACAACTTTACTGCATCCCAACAGAGTATGTCAGCCCCAGGTCGAATTCAACAAGCAGCTGCCAGTTTGTGATCCTTGAACTAGACAACAGAAGTAAATTAGAAAAGTAAATACTGAGTTGCCCAAAAAGTTCAATTTAGTTTTTTTCACATGATGGCTTTAGTAGTACTTGGTTGTCTTTAACTTCATTCGAAACAAATTTGTTAGACCGTATCGTGACAACTGTCATATGAGTGTGCATTTAAAAAAAACTTATCAAAATTGGCGAATTTTTGCACAGTCGTTTTTTAAAAATTTTTATTTATTTATCTTTAGAGGGGAAGGGAAGGAGAAAGGGAGAGAAATATCAATGTATGGTTGCCTCTTGTGTGTCCCCTGCTGGGAACTGGCCTGCAACCCAGGCATGTGCCCTGACTGGGAATCGAACCACGGTTGTGTGGTTTGCAGGCCCGTGCTCAATCTACTGAGCTACACCAGCCAGGGCTGTGCAGTCATTTTAATATTGGAGATAGAAGAAGATACGCAATATTTTTGGCTTATTATTTCAAGAAAGGTAAGAATGCAACTGAAACACAAAAAAATTTGTGCAGTGTATGGAGGAGGTGCTGTGACTGATTGAACGTGTCAAAAGTGGTTCATAAAGTTTCTTGGTACTACTGACATTTTGGCCAAATAATTCTTTGCTGTGGGGCTGTCTTTGCATGGAAGATCTTTAGCAGCACCCCTGGCCTCTACTCACTAGAAGCCAATAGCGGGAGAGAGCTGACATACTCAAAATATCCAAATCAAAAAAGTTATTAGTGAAAATGAAAAACAGGTCTTTTATTTTATGGACAAAACTACACAGACTTTTTGGTGAACTCAATACATGAATTAGTAAAAGAGAAGATAGCCATAAATATCTGGAAAATATCCAAACTCTAAAAAGGGGCTTGTGTTTGATAAATACATTACTCATAATTATTGGTATATATTTAACCCTAAAGCAAAGCCTGTATCACATGAAAAGTTCAAAATTAGCTGCAGATGAGTATCCAAAACCCAATTATGTGAGACAGGATGGTAAATCTGTACAGATTAAAATCTCTAGGGAGAGAGTTAAACTTTGAGGGGTGGAGGAGAATTTCAGGAAAATGGATTTAGGAAAGGAGTGAAATTACTTGAAAGAGATTACTGAAAAGGAGATATCTGGTGAGGTAAACCCAGTCACCCCAGAAGGAGTGTTGAGAGATGGGTCCCCACTGTCTCACGAGCCTGTGCGAGATGAAAGCAACCCACATCAACAACAACCAATGCCTGATCTGCGAAGAGCCACCAACTCAAGCCACCTCAAGAAAGGGGTGGAAAGTAGGTGTGCAGTACGAGTGGGTGGAGAGAGGAGATATACAGGAGGGTGTGCAAAGGTTTAGTGAGAAACCAAGGGCAATGACAAAAAACAGCAGGCCTCTGTGTCAAGAATTGAGCCTTCTCTTCCTCACAGATGGCCTATATGCTTATCTCTGGGTGTCATCTCTTCAATGCCACTTGCCTCCTGTGGTTCTTCATCTTGACTTTGACGAAAAAGGTGTCTCTAGGCCCAGATGCTGCCTCACATTTTTTTTAGCTCAGCTCCCACAGGTTATTAGCAATATCTACCAGGGTCCAACAGACTTCACTCGCCACACCTACAAGTTGCTTGGGAGAACACACTCCCTAACGTAAGATAGCAAAGAAACATCAGAGACATCAAAGGGACTTAGTAGTTCACACTAAGGAAACCAGAAGAGACAGAATAGGCAGCTTCTACCAAGACCAAGTTAGTGGAAAAAACAATTAAAATGTAATAACATTTAAGGGGATACACATAGAGAATAACCACAGAAATTGGGGAGCAGTGTAAAAGACACATGAAATCTGGGGTTAAAACAAAGGATGCAAAATGGCTAATAGTGAAAACAAAACTAGTAAACTGAAAGATAAAGCAATAATTACAAAGAAATGTAAATTACCAGTGAAACTATGAGGCATGGATGACAAATACAGGAAGCCTAATATGCAAATACCAGGACTTACTGAAAGAAAGAATAGAAGCAATGATCAAATAGGAAAACTTCTCTGAGCCGACAGAAAACTTGAGTTTTCAGATCAAAGGAATTCACCAAATGCCCATCAGCTATAATGGGAAAAAATACACACAACGGAGATATTATGATGATGTTTTTGAACTCCAAGAATACAAATCCAGTCTTATAGACTTCAAGAGAGTGCAAACAGGATATTTTAAAAGGCAGAATAATCAGACTGACAATGGGTCTTTCATACACCATACTAGAACCTGAAAGATGTATACAGACTTTAAAGATAAGAGGACTACATTCTAAGAATCCTGTCTCCAGGCAAGATATAATTCTTAACTTGAATGAGAGAAATTTCAGATTTATAAGGATTCAGGAAATGAATCATACATTTACCCTTTTTAAAAGGAAAGGGGAATATCAAAAGAGTACTCCAAGTTCAAAATATTTTTTTAAAAAATCAGTCAACATAATAAACCATATTAATAGAAAGAAGGAAAAATGAATCATCTGACCAATTCAACAGATGCAGAAAAACAAACATATGACACATTCTAGCACTCTTTCATGATTTAAAACCATTCAACATAGGAATAAAAGGGAATTTCCTGAACCTAACAGAGGACATCTATGAGAAACCCACAGTGAACATCATACTTAAAGATGAAAGAGTGAAAGATTTCCTTTTAAGATCAGAAACAAGACAAGGATGTCCATAGCTCTGTTCAACACTGTCCTGGAGGTTCTAGCCAGAGCAATTAGGCAAGAAAAAGAAATACAGGGCATCAAGATTGGAAAGGACAAAGTGAAATTATCCTACTTGTGGATGACATAATCTTGAATACAGACAACC